>LXPE01000001.1:0-20496 GCA_001664025.1 Hanseniaspora valbyensis NRRL Y-1626
TTTAGTGAAAAAAATAGCAACAAAGGGTATCTCTAAAACCCATAATAATTACACACACAAACAATGGTATTGCTTAGAAACCAGCTCTACTTTATAGCCAATAATACATAAAATCAAAGTAAATTAAAAAACTTCGAAAGTTTTCAAAGAGATTTTTTGACAAGAACAAAAGTATGTAAAAAAAAGGGTGAAAAAGCATCAATTTTTTCCCGTTAATGCGAGACAAAATATAAATTATCTCAAAAATCATAAAAGCTACTAAAACAAACATTTCACAATAATCATCATAAATAAAATACCTAAGTATTTTGTATACACCATTTATACAAATTCAATTTATGAAATAGTGTTTTTTATGGTTAAACATGAATTTAAAAAGTTGAATTTTCGTTTTTTTTTGAACATCTCGAAATTTTTTTTCACTGCAAAAAACCTTGAAAAGTGCTCCGCGCACTATATAATATATAATTTAATATTTTATGTTTTTTATTTATATAACCAAAAATTTAAAATCCTGTTTATCTACTATTTTTTAATACATCTCTTTGATCAACCAATATATTCTACTCTCATAAACATCTAACTACAATATCTAATCCATATCTCAAATTCTTAATGTGTTTTTATCAACTTTTGTTATCTCATCTTTTTATTTAAAATTAACAATTTTGTATGTTCGGGTAAAAAAAGTAAACATAAAATTTACTATTAAAACTGAATTAAATAATAAAAAAATCATATCAAATAATTTAAAACTTTTGTTTCTTATATATATATATTCTTACAAATTTACATCTTTATACCTTTTACTTCTTTTTTCAAGAATAATTTGTTTCAAGGCTGGCCAATACTCATCATGTTCATATTTGAATAAAATACTACCACCATATTCCTTATCCAACTGATTTCTTTGAACATACTTTTCCACATCTTTAACATCATACACAATTTTTGATTTAGTCATCGGATCCATAAATGGAAGTGACATTTGTAACACACTTTTAGCAACCCAAGTCATGTTAAACAATAAAGCTTTCCCCAATCTCTCTGGATAATGAGTTTGCAATATATTTATAGTTTGTATATTTATTCTCATTGAGGGTTTGGTCTTTGGTAAACCGGTAAGATCATCATGTTTTTTCTTAAAATCCATTAATAATGTTAGCTTTTCTTGTAAATTTTCATCCATAAGATCAATACATCTTTCCAACATAAAAACTAAATGGTTTATATGCATTTGTGATGGTTTAGTGTTTTGTCTTCCTGGCTTTAAATAAAGTATTGGTCTTAAATCATTGTCATATCCTAGAAGAAGTTGTTTCCCAGTTTCATTTTCTTCAGAAATATCATCAAATCCAAGATACTTTTCTCTTTCTTTCACATCTTTTACTTCCTCTTTCAATTTTACAATACCAAACTCTCTTCTCCAAACAAGAGTCGAGACCAATCTTTCTTTGGCATCATGCAGTGCCCATTTACAAGCTCTTAGATATCTATACAAGCATTTGTCAGAAAGCCAATAAACTTCAACATCAGCAAGAACCTCAAGATCCATATTATTTAAATCTTTGTTTTGAATAAAATTTTTAACATCTTTTTCTTTAACTGGATATTTTTCAGTATTGTTGATATAATTTCTCAGTGATTCAAACTTTTTGATCTCTTCTTTGTCATAAGTATCCTCTATATGATTATATTTGTCTTTTAAGATTTTAGAAATTTCTGAAATAGGTTTGTTTAAAGTAATATAGCCACTCATTTTTTTTTATATAATATTTTTGGTTAGAACATCAATATCGTTTGTTAATTTTTTAAAAAATTTTAAATTTTCATCTTTTAATAATAACAATAATTTTTCACATCACATTTTTTTTTTTTTTTTAATTATTTTTTTTTTCGTTTGTAAAATATTTTTTTGCACGGCTGAAACATATATTAAAGATATGATCATATTACGATTTTTTTTATTATTAAACAAAATAAATAATAATAAACATTTTTTTATTTATATTTAATCAATCTGTTTTATATACTGTTATAATTATATCTATTTTATTATACAATTAAGTATTACATTATTTAAAAGTTAAAACAATTTTTAGTTATTGCCATTGCTATATCTTTTTATATACATATATATTATTATTTTCTTGTAATTAAACTCATTATTCTTTTATAAAAAAATAAACGTATTGTTAGAGGTTGTAGATGAAGTGTTATTATTTATTACAAACACACCACCAGGAGTCAAACTATTTTTATAGTTAAACTTTTGATGAGTTATCAATACAAAAGTCATGCATATAATTTTTTCATTGAAATCACTCAAAAATTCATTATCATGGTAAACTTGCATACCATTAGGAGAAAATGCAGGTGGTTTTATATAATTTGAAAATCTTAAAACCCCCATGTGCTTATCTATAGTTGAAGTTACCCATTTATTGGATCTATTGGAATCATCAAACTCACATAATATTCTATTATCATTGAGAACTAATTTATAATTATTATTAAGAAATATTCCATTAATTAAAGCATTATTAAAGTTATTATTGTAAATCCATTTTGAATTATTAAAGTAACTACTTTCAACTCTGACAGAGTCATTAAGTACATAATAATGCATTGTGATAGAATCATTTCTAAATTTTAAACAATATTTTCTTTCCTTGTCTAAAGAAAAAAAATCTTTTTTGTTCTTAATCTCTGAGTAAACAATTTTGTAAATAGAAACATTGTAAAAAATGTTTTCACAAACAAGTTTATATTCTCGATCTTTCAAAAACTTATTCATTAGCACTTGTCTATTTTCATCCTTCTCATCAATAGGTAATATTATGTATTTGTAAATGATAAGATTGTTATGGTCTCTACTCATAAGATAGCTGGCATCTTTTTTTAATTGACATTGGAAAAGTGGAACTCCAAGTATTTGACCACTAGGAAGTTTATTTAATGATGCTCGTTTATCCATCTTGTTTCTGTTATCTTTGAATAAAGCCATTGACTCCATAGAATCAAATGTATAGATTGATCTACTGAATATTGAAGTCAAATTAGTGTAAAAGGGAATTGTAAAATCTGAAAACTCATAATTCATGTTTGAATTGTTTTCCATTTAAAAGAGTGTGTTGTGTGTTTTTTTTAAAAGAAATATTGATATTTGGTATAGTTTATTGATATCATTTTTTTTTTTTTTTTAAAAGTCCTTAAGAAAAATAATAATAATAAAAATAAATAAATGCGGGGAAACACTATCTTTTATTTATTATTTTTTTTTCCTCAGTTCAAATAAAAACGGAAAACTAAATTATTAATTTTGTTTTATCAAATATTTAAAAGAAAGAAAATTTGGTGTCAAATCCAGAACCTTATTCAAAAAAATAAATAAAACATTATAAAAAGGTAAAGCAAAATTAATCATTAGACATTGTTACATTACTGTGTTTAAACTAGATCTCATCAAAGGCAATTATAATTGTTATTTTTGAGTGTTTTTTGTTAATCCTTCCTTATCTAAAATAATAGCAATATTAAACATAACTATTAAATTCAAAAACTTTTTTTATTTTTTTTAGTTAAAAGGTAAAAAGGGATTTGTTTTAAAAGATAAGGTTTTTTCAAAGGGGAGAAAGATAGATGTAATATATCAAATAACATGAATTATATTGATTCAATTATCAGTGTATTTACAATAATAAATTATTAAAATAAATACAATAACATAATGAAAACTTGACACTTTTTTATGGATCTACAGAATTTATAGTTTTAAATTAAGTTTTATTAATTAAATATTAATTCTAAAAAGAAGAAAACAGTTTTTTGCCATATAATTAGTAATTTATATCATTTATGATTGGTAAGAATCAAAAAACTAACAAAACATATAGAATTTACTCACCTTGTTAGCTCAGTTGGTAGAGCGTTTGACTCTTAATCAAAATGTCAAGGGTTCGACCCCCTTATGAGGTAAAATTCTATTTTTTGCTCTTTTTAACAAAAGCGAAAATTGCTTTTTTTTCTAATTTTTTTTTTTGGTTAATAAATAAATATATTAATGAAAAGATAGTCTTTTTCTTTTAATACATTAACCAATAAAAAAGTACATTTTATTCTTTAAAAAAAACCAATAACTATTTGAAATTAACTTGTACATTTTCTTTTTTTTTCTTTTTCTTTTTTTTTCTTTTTCCAAATGGGTTTGTTAAGAAGTAATAAAAGAACCACAATAACTGGTAAAAACTTGAATAATAAAACTGTAAATACCATCAATATAAAACCAAAGAACACTAAAAAGATTATAAACAGATATCATTTTTTAATCAAATGCAGAGCATACATTTTTAAATTATTACAAATAGATTTGATTAAGACAGATGATGAATTGGAGATTAATGAATTTGTTCAAAGTTATTTGCAAAAAAGACTCAATAAATCCAAAGGTAACAATGATATAAAATTGGATTATGAAAATGAATTATTACAACTGAGGAAAAAATACAATTTTAATGATAAATCTAAAGACCAAGAGCTTTTATTAATCTTAAAATTTATAACAACAGAAATTATAGACAATGGTGGTTTGCAGAGATATCAGCTAGCATCAATTATGGGTCAGCAATCAAATAGAGGAGGTGATTCTTCCAAGAAACTGATGGAATGGATTTTAGAACTAAATGATAATGTTGTGGCTGCTCCTGAACTTAAACAGAATCATTTTATTGGCATGAACACTTTAGAGATTGGTTGTTTAAGAATTGATAACATCTTGAGTAAGAACAAATACAGAAAGTTCATAAACAATATAGAAAGAATAGATCTGAACAGTAATCATCCAGAGATAGCCAAACAAGATTTTCTTCTTAGAGATTTGCCATCAAATGAAACAGAAAAATTTAATTTAATATCATGTTCATTAGTAGTTAATTTTGTTCCTGATGAATACAAAAGGGGTGAGATGTTAATTAGATTAAAGCAATTTTGTTTACCAAATGGTTTGGTCTTTTTGGTTTTACCATTATCATGTGTTGAAAATAGTAGATTTATGACATCTGAATTATTAGTGAATGAAATAATGGGGAAAGGTTTAAATTTCAAATTATTAAAAGAACATAAATCAAATAAAATTGTTTATTACCTTTTCCAAAATGTTGAAGGTACAGAAATCAACAAAAAATATTTGAAACAACATTTTAATAAGCGCAACCATATTGATTCATCATCTAAAAAAAACTTTAAAATGAATAATTTCAGCATATCATTTTAAAATAAAGAAAAAAAAATGACAGGATAAAATAAACATATATATAAACTTTGATATTCCTAATATGTAATTTTTTTTTTTTTGTTTACTCTATTTTTATTTTAAAATTAGCAATTCCGGTTGTTTTTTTTTTAATAAAAAAAAAAGGCTCTATCCAAGGATAATCGTTTAAAAAAAAAAACTGTGGTTTTTGGTCACACTTTTTCACATGATCATTTGCGGTATTCGCAACACTGAATCATTACGTGCGGCTGATTTTTGATAAATGAATGACTTTTTTTTTTTTTTCTCCAGTTTGTTTGTTTGTTTTCTAGCGCCCCTTTGAAATTTATTCCAAAGGAATTCAAACAGCGAATAGTATTTTTGTACCAAAAAAAAATAATAATTAAAAAATCTTTAGGCGAAAAAAATATCATAATTATTCATGTATGATATATAAATCAGAGTTGTATGTGGATATTTTAATTTATTATTTTTTTTTATAAATTTCTTACAACATCAGTTAAATAGAAGAATATATATATTATAACAGTTTGATCAAATTATCTTCTTATTATATTATTGATGTTTAAAAAAATCATAAATATAAACCATTACAAATTTATACATATTTAAAAAAAAAAAATAATAACAAACAGAAAAGTTTCCTTATCTATACTTTTTCCCTTTTTATTTATTCATCAATATTATTTATTCAGCAATATTATTTATTATCATATAGGTTACTATTTTTTTTTTTATTTAAATAAAAATGTTAAGTTCTACTCAAGCCGTTAAAAAATCTTCAGTTTCTATTTTGAAACAACAAACTAGATTATTCTCTAAAAACAATAATCTTTTACAAGCTAAAAGTTTAAAAGAAACTTTTAAGGAAATATATCCAGCAAAAGCTGCTTCTATCAAACAATTCAAAAAAGAATATGGTGACGTTGTTATTGATCAAGTCAAACTATCTCAAGCCTATGGTGGTATGAGAGGTATCAAATCTTTAGTTTGGGAAGGTTCTGTTCTAGATCCAGTTGAAGGTATCAGATTTAGAGGATTAACTATTCCAGAAGTCACTGAACAATTACCTAAATTTGGTGCCGGTTCTCCATGTCCAGAATCTTTACTATGGTTACTATTAACAGGTGAAAAGCCAAGTATGGAACAAACCAAGCTTTTATCTAAGGAATTAGCTGCAAGAAGTGAATTACCACAACATACCATTGATCTTTTAGACGCTTTACCAAAGGATTTACATCCAATGGCTCAATTTTCCATTGCTGTTGTCTCCTTGGAAAGTGATTCTAAATTCTCTAAAGCTTATGCTGCAGGTGTTAACAAAAAAGAATACTGGGACCATGCCTATGAAGATTGCTTAGATCTTTTAGGTAAATTGCCAGCTATTGGTGCTAGAATATACTCTAATGTTTTCCATGATGGTAAATTAAACCATTTGAAAGCTGATTTGAATGCTGATTATGGTAAAAACTTAGCTCATTTGTTAGGTTTTGAAAACAATGAAGAGTTTAATGAATTAATGAGACTATATTTGACTATTCATGCTGATCATGAAGGTGGTAATGTTTCTGCTCACGCTACTCATTTAGTCGGTTCTGCTTTGTCCTCCCCATATTTATCCTTTGCCGCTGGTATGAACGGTTTAGCTGGTCCTTTACATGGAAGAGCTAATCAAGAAGTTCTAGAATGGTTATTCAAATTCAGAGATGCTGTCAAAGGTGATTACTCTAAGGAATCTATTGAAAAATACTTGTGGGATACTTTGAATTCAGGTAGAGTCATTCCAGGTTATGGACATGCTGTTTTAAGAAAGACTGATCCAAGATACACAGCCCAAAGAGAATTTGCTTTGAAGCATTTCCCAGACTATGATTTGTTCAAGCTAGTCTCTGCTATCTATCAAATCGCTCCAGAAGTCTTAACTAAACAAGGTAAGACAAAGAATCCATGGCCAAATGTAGACTCTCACTCAGGTGTCTTATTGCAATACTATGGTTTAACAGAAGCCCCATTCTACACAGTATTATTTGGTATTTCCAGAGCTTTCGGTGTATTATCCCAACTGATTTTAGACAGAGCCTATGGTTTGGCTATTGAAAGACCAAAATCCTTCTCCACTGATAAGTTTAAGGAATTGGTTGCCAAGATTCAAAAGTAATGATTATATTATATTTTTAATGATATTTATTTTTTTATGTATTTATTCGAACATGACAAAAAAAAAAAAAAAAAAAGATAAAAAAAAACATGTATTATGAAAAGAGAGATGAATTAACGAAACATTAATATTTTTAATTAATTAAAAGTATAAACAATGCATGTTTATTTTTTATATAAAAAAAAAATACGCGTTCTTAACAGTTTAAAAAAAAAATTTTATTCCCTTTGCCAAAATGGAAATTTTAAGGGAACAGAACAGTTAAGTGAAGTTGGGAGAGAAAAAAAAAATATTGTAAAAAGATTTTTTTTTTTTTTTTTTTCTCTCTTTGGCGCGTAACAATTTGGGTGGGAATATTGATCTGATAATGATATATTTATTTTTCTTATTCAACAAAAAAAAAATTATCATCGAAACTTCTTAGATCAAAAAAAAATCAACACATATCAAAATATCTACCCAACAAACAAAAAAAAACATTTATATATACTATTTACTTTAACTAAAACAAATTAATGTCAGATACTGAATTTAATACACCTTCAAAGAATGGATCTGATGATTCTTTAGCAGATGGATTAATATCATTGAAACTATCAAACAAAAAATCATCTGCCACCACACCAAGAACAAGAACTAATAGTAAAACAGAAGGTTCTGGAAGAAAACCTAGTCTTTCACCAAAGAAATCAATGAGATTCAATATTGCTACTAATGCTATTAATAGAGATTTTGACGAGATTTTAGAACAAGAAAATGAAGGTGTTAGATCTGATGAAGTTGCAAGTGTTTCAAGTACTATTGTTAATAATAGTAATAATGAACAAGCTAAACCTAGAACATCTGTCAGTAGCAATAAGCTAGAATTTAAACCAGCTAATACTAGTAATGATATGGAAAGTTTATTCTTGGAATTAGCTAAAAGACAAAGATTAGTCTCTGAATTGCAATTACAATTAACAGAAGCTGAAAGAAAATTAAAAGAATGGGAACAATATTGTCAAAATGTTATGAATGGACAAACAGGTAACAATAATAGTAGTAGTAACAACATTTTGAATTCAAAAAATTCATCAACTGCAACACAAGGAAACAATAATTCCAATGGAAATAATCATGGAGAACATAGTGCTAGTGAAGTCTTCAATAGATGGACATCTAAATTGAAAGCTACTACAGATGAATTATTAGCTTTAGCTCACCATAATTCTACAGAAACAGAAGAAATCAATACAAAGAAAAATGAAGCTAATCAAGCAACCAATAATAACAAATCAAATAATATTAACCAAAAAGAACCTGAACAACATAACACAGGCTTTTTCCAAGCAAGTCTAGGAAAATTCACTAATATAATTCAAGAGTTTTATGAAGATGAGGATGATGAAAAGGAAAGACTACAGCATGAAAAAGAGTTGAAAGAAAAAGAAGAAGGGAAAAAAACAGACACTGCTTCTAAAGAAGAAAATAATGAAGATGATACAAACAAGAGTAATATATTTGACAAATTAAAAAACAAATTGTCTGAATTCACAGTATATAATGAAGATGATGAAAGAGAATTTGATGAGTCTAGAAAAGTTGCAAAATCTGAATCTATGAACTTTGAACTAGTGGATCACTCTGGTGTATCTATTGATGGTATTCATAATTACAGCAGAGATCTATCAGATTCTGAATAACATTATTAATACATATTTTTTTAAATTTAATTAATTAAATAAAAGTTTCAAAAGTTTTATAAATATATTTAAATTTTTTTTTTTTCACATATAAATTTGTTTCATAAATAAGTTACCCGCACAAGTTCATTTACCTGTATAAAAAAAAAAAATTACAATTCGGACTTTAAAATTTTTTTTTACTGCTGTTTTTAAATTTTAAAAAAAAAAAAAAAAAAAACTTACAACCAAAGGAAAAAAAAAAAATTGCAACAGCTTTTAAAGTATTAAAAAAATATATATTTCCCCCTTGTAAAAAAAAAAAATATATATATATTAACAAAATATATATAAATATACTCAAGATTATAACATAAAGAAATATACAATTTATTTAACTCCCCATAGCTTAACAATTATTGAATATCTGTTATACATAAAGATTAATTTATTATTTATTTGAGTAATATATTATAACAAATGTCTTTGTCAGCATCATCAACCGTTAAAAATACAGTTATCGAAAACTTTGATAAAGTTTTATTCAACGACTCAGAACATTTCAAAGGGTTTTTAAACGATATCACTACTAAGGATTCCTTCTTTGGTGGTTTATTGGATAAAGAATATGAAGAAATTCCAGATTCAGATTTGAAAGAAGACATCAAATTCAATTTCATCAACTATGTTAACAACACCAAAAACAAAATCAATTTCAACAAGGCTGTTTCTTCTATTGAACCACTAATCTTTTTAAGTGATGATAGTTTGAAATTACAAAAATTGGGTATCAAAATATTAATCAAATTATTGGCTGCTTCTAAACTAAACTTTGGAATTCCAACAAACTATATTTCTAAAATTGAACAAATCTTGTCTTCTATTGAAACAGAAAATGACAATTTAATTTTAGTCACTGTTTACTTCAAAACTTACAATTACACTATTAACAGAGCTAATTACAGTGAAGATATTGAAGCATTTTTAACCTCTGCTTTCTTCCCATTATTGAAGCGTATTGGATCTGGTGATGATTTTGCTACTCCTGTAGTCAGACAAATGTACCTTTTGATCAGATCTGGAGAACAATTAGTAACAATCAATCCAAAATACAAATCCATCTTTATCAAATATGACAACTTATTCTTAGACACTTTGTTTGGTAAAATCATTTTCAATAAATCTTATAGTATCAGTTCTGCTACAGGTTCCAATACTTCTTCCAGTATTTTCTCAAGTGGTGCAACTAAGAAAGCTTTAGGTGCTTTACCACCAACAAACAGTCTTTCAGTCCAATTACAATATTATACTTTAGTACTAGTTTGGGTTTTGACTTTTGACAAAAAATTTGTTACAACATTCACCACCAAATACCAAACATATGCTTTAAGATTGATTAATTTAGTCAACTCTTCTTCCAAATTGAAAATTACTAGAGTTGCTTTATCCATCTTACAACAATTAATCACTTTACAACCTGCTTTTTTGGATAAGATTATAATTTATGAAAACAGTGATGTTATCTTAAACAACTTGAGCAATAGAAATATGCAAGATGAAGAATTGAATGAAAGTTTGAAATATATCTTAAATGTTTTCAATGAAAGAAAGAATAAATTAAACAATATCCAAACTTACAAATTAGAATTGAACAGCAAGAAATTGACTTGGACTACTAACCATATAAATTTGAAGTTTTGGGAAGAAAATATTTTATATTTCAAAACTAATAACTATGAATTAGTACACCAACTTTTAGATTTATTACCAGAAAGAGCTACTTATGGACAATCAGAAGATGGTAATGCATCTCCTAACTTGAGTGAACATCATGAACATAACGTTTTGAATAATGCTGAAATCACAACTGTTCAAGTTGCTTTGAATGATTTATCTAAAATTATGGAGTTATTACCTGACTCTATTGATATTGCTATAAGCAAAAATAAATTGAAAATTATGAGCTTTTTAAACTATCCAGATACAAAGATTAAGTATGAAGCATTGAAATGTACTCAAGTTCTAATCAAAAGCTCATACAAATAATGATAATGGGATATAAGAAAATCATTTAACAAAAAATAAAAAAAGAGAAAAAAAGAAGAACAAGATTTTAAATATAGATATACTTAATATATATATAAATATAACATTGTTTAAAACAATAAAATTTATTGTACATTTTTTTTTTTGTTTTTTTAAATATAATTGATTGTTGAATTTTACTCGACCATCGTTTAGTAACAATTGAAATTCTTTGATTTTTGTTATTTTTTTTTTTTAGATGAGCAAAAAAAAAAAAAAAAATTAACCCGAAGTTGACACACAAACAAAGTTTGTTTTTTTTTTTATATGTACATATTTATAACAAAATATTAAATATTAAACGATATTAAAAACTACTTAATTGTTTTTAAAAATAACCAAACAAATATATACATATATTTACCTACACAATGTTTAAATCATTGAGAGGTAAAAAGAATAATGATAGCTCTTCAAAAAAATCTAATTCCCCTAAAAATGAAACTATTAATGACACATCTGAATCACAACAAAACAAGAGATTAAGTAAATTTATCCCTTCTAATGCTAATCCTGCAGCTTTAGTCAGAAGCACAGGAACTAGTTTAGGATCAATAAATTCTTCAGTCAACTCATCTTTTAGTAAAAAATTCAATTTATATCAAATAAGTCATTATGGTTTAGAAGGTAAAATAACTCAAATGGCTTATGATCAACCACAATCTTTACTTGCAGTTGCAACCAATTTGAATGAATTAGTCATTTATGGTAAGAATCAAGTAGAAGCCCATATACCTATTGAAAGTTTACAAAATAGTGGTATCAAAGGTGAACCACCAGCTTATATTAAAGAATTGAAATTTCTAAAAGGTATTTATTTACTAGTTGTTGATTCCAAATCAACTGTCCATATAGTCAGTGTCTTGACAAATAAAGTATTGACTACTTTTTTTGCTCCAGGTAAGATAACAGTAACAGAATGTGATCCAACTTTAAACTGGCTTTTAGTCGGTTTAGAAGAAGGAACTGTTAAATGTTATGATGTTGATAAAGATCATTTATCTATTTTTTCTATTGAAAATATTCAAAAACAACATTTTTTCAAAAGTGCTCATATCTCACCAGTCAACTCATTAAGCTGGAATCCTAGAACTATAGGTCAAGTTTTGATATCATACAATTATGTAACTGTTTTATACAATTTTTTGGAGGGAACCTATAAAATGCAATACATCTATGAATTGAAACCAGGGGCTCCTGGAGGAGGTTATTATTCAGATAGTAGTAATAAACCAAATTTAAATGATACAAGATATCCTAAAGTTGTTCAATCTGTTTTCCATCCTAATGGTTTACATTTACTGACTTTACATGATGATAACAGTCTTGTCTTTTGGGATCTAAATACAGGTAAATTGATATTGGCAAGAAACTTGTATGATGTATATATTAACAAAGATGAAACAGTTTTATCAGTATCTTCTGATAATTCAGATTTCCCTATTGCCCCAATTGTTGAAGTTAAATGGATTACTGCTGAATCTTCAGAGAATACCCAATTATTAATAGTGGGTGGTGATATTGGAAGTGCTACTCTTCATTCATTTACTATAATTGATTTGGGAGGGACTCCTTTATACTCAGTCACATCATATGATAAAATGAGAGGTTACTACGATATCAGAAACAATCAAAAAATTATAAATCTATTGCCAAGTAAAAAAATTGTGCAAGTTTTATCAATTCCAAGAACTTCTCCCTTCTATAAAGGTAATCATAATCCAGGAATAATATTAATTTTGTATGACGATGGTGAATTAGATACAATGTTATATCCAAGTGGTAAACTTACATACAAATCATCTTTATTGCCACAATCACTATCCTGGCTAAGACCATTTTCTAATTTAACAACAGGTTCTTCTGTACCAGCAAAAACATGGATAGGAATGATGCATTCCACATATAACAAGGACTCTTTGTTAAAAGGTGGTGAAACAAGATGTACTAAAATCAGACATCTTGATGGTTTTAGAACTGCTATTATAACAGCTCATGAAAATGGTTCTGTGAGACTATGGGATGGTTCCCATTCTGAATTATCAGAGACTTCTGTCTTTGATATAAATTTGGCAACTATTTTGAATATGGGCAATGAAGTCACTTGTAACCATGTATCTTATGCACCATATGTGAGTGAATTAGCTATTGCTGTTAAAGAGACAGGAGATGTGTTATTATTGAAATTTGATACAAACAAGTACTTCAATGAACCATTGACAGCAGATTTTGCAAGATTTAATATTCAAAACCAAGTTAATTCTTTGTTAGTTGATGTTAGTCATAGAGCACCTAAAAAAATCCGAGACGGTTTCATGCCACAAACTGTTGTTCATGCTAAAGCAGGTGAAGTTTCATGTTTGAAGCAAAGCAATATAGGTTTTGTTGTTGTAGGTTACAGTAATGGTTCAATGTTAGTTGTTGATAAGAGAGGACCAGCAGTAATTTTCTTCCATAATATCAAAGATTTGCTTTTAGAATGTGGGTTTGTTTACACACCTGGAGAAATTATAACTGCTGCAGAGTTTGGTATTTTACAAGTGAGAAATGAAAACTACTCATCTATTCTTTTATCTTGTGGTACAAGTAGTGGAACTTTGCTCCAATTTAGAGTTGTTCCTGGAGTAAGTGGTAGATACACTGTAGATTTATTACAAATTATACCATTTTTGAATACATCTGTTTCCAATATCTTTTATGTTGAGGATAATATAGATTCTTTTAAATCTTTAAAAGATACCCCTCAATTATTTGGTAATTTGGCTAAAGGAACTGTCTACAAAGGTAATATGATAGCTGTAAGTCATGAAGGAGAAATAGCATCTTTATCATCCATAGGTTTATACAATAAAGTTAACACAAAGAGTTATAAATCTCAACAAATAGCATCTTCAAATATTGTTAATGTCACATATGTAAATAGCAAACAAGAAAAAAAACAAAAAGCAGTATTGGTCTCTTTGTTAATGGATAGAACTATTGTTATTAACAATTGTACTGATTTTAAAGAATTGAAAAATATAAATTTGAAATTGCAAATGACTGCTAAAAATTTATACAATTCCAAAGTTTTAGAAAATGGTGATATTATTTTAAGAACAGGTCATACAATGGCTTATGTTTATAGTGTTGTGGAAGGTTTGCACACTAGCAGAACAATGATTAATGATCAATTGTATCAAGTAGGATTGAAAATTGCTGAAAGACCATACTATAATTCTTTACAATGGGCAAAAGGTGAACAATATGTTTATCCAAAGGATATTGATGCAATCTTGGGTGGTACAAATTATGATAAAGAATCTAAATATGAAGAAAGTAAGATTGCAAATGCATCTTTGACAGCAAAAGGAGATCAACCAAGAAAAATATCAGGAGGTAAATTTGATTTAGAAAATCATTCATACACACCACCGACAAGAGGTAATGCTAAGCAAGGTTATTCCTATATGAAAGCTATGACCAAAGCTGTTGAAAATAAGTATGATGGAATGGAGACTAAAGTGAATGATTATGCATCTCAAACAGGTCAAGCACTAAGTGATTCTATGGAAAAGGGGACAATAGAATTATCAAAAGGTTTATTCAAATCATCTTTTGGCTTATAGAATAAATATAACTTTTATATAATGAAATATATATATAAATTTTTAAAAATCCCCACCCATTTTTTATTAAAATGTTTACATCTAGTTTAATGTTTACAAAAAACCTATTATTTAATTTAATTAAATTATTAACAATAAAATTAATTATTAAAATGTAAAATTTTAAATTGTTTATATGTAAACAAAAAAAAAAAAAAAAAACTGAAGTAAACAATTTTTTTATAAGCTTTTCATTAAAACCGGGTAACTATAGTTTTTCAAAATATTTTTGTTTTTTTCTTTCTACAAAAAGGATTTACAAACACACACAATGTATAAGGGAAAAATATCGTAATTGAAGAATGATTTTAAGATTATTATATATTTTTATAAATTTTTTTTTTGTTATTACCAAGAGACAAAAACCACTTTAATTTAAATGTTATTGGAGATACCTGCTGCAATAAAACAGAAATCAAACAAAATTTTAACAAATTCAAATATAAACTTGAATGAAGATGTTGAGGTAAATTTGCAAACTTGTTTAGAAATGAAACAATTGACACATATCTTGAAAAAATTAAGACACTTATCTGATGATACTCTAGAAACTAATTTAAATGATTCTGAACTGCCAAACTTACAATATAGATTGAACCAGTGCAAAAAAGTTGTCTCCAATGAATTATTTCCTACCTGGGAAATAAGAGATACAATTTTGAATCAATGCAAAGAAGAACTTTCCAATTATAAGCAAAGACTTGATCAGTCTCATAATTCCAATTCGGCAAATGATAAGACAATGATTATGGATTCAAATAATAATTTAGATCCTTATTCTAAAAGAGATTTAGTGAAAAAGACTACTTCATATTATGTTGATTATAATGCATCCACCAAATGGCTAGAACAACAGATTGGAGTAGAAAATATTATTAGAGAAAAATCAGTAGTTACACTTAAGAATAATTGCAATGATAATATTGAATACATGAAGCAATTTAATCTATTCTGTAAAAAAAAATAGATAAAGAAGAAGAAAATAAATTGCAGTTACATAAAAAAAAAGTATAAATTCTTGTAAATAAAGAAAAAGAACACAATTATATAATCTTATAGATTCTTGTAAATAATAAAAAAGGCAAAAAAGAACATTATAATTATTTATTTATTTAGTTTTATATATATATATGGGAAAAAAAAGAGAGATCCCAATTTCATACCATAATGATATTATTATTATCACTTGATTTAAATACCTTGAATTAATTTAGTAATTTCATCTAAACCACCGTTAGCTTCTTTCATTTCTTCTAATTTAAATTGAACTAAGGAAACAAAGTCTTCAGCAGCGACTAATTCACCATCATCATCAGCATATTCAGGACCCAATTTCTTGATTCTTAATTTACCTTCTTGCAAGTATTCTTCTTTACCTAGAATGACAGCAATCTTAGCACCGGATTTTTCAGCAGCATCAAATTGTTTTCTTGGATTGACTTTGCCTTTATACATATGTTCAGCTTCAATACCATTATCCCATAATTTTTTCAAAATTTTTAATCTATCACCAGTCAAACCATTCCAATCAGCACCACCACCAAAAGCCATAACATAGACTTGAGTAGAGGTAGAAGCGATCTTGTCTAAATTGGATCTACTTTTAATGATGGAAAAGATTCTTTCAACACCAAAGGAGACACCAACACATGGAATTTGAGGAGCAGATTTCTTACCAGTGGCTTCAGAGAACATAGCAACCAAGTTATCATATCTACCACCAGCAGCGATGGAACCAACACCGACATATGCAGAAGCATCATCATCATTGGATGTACCATTCTTTTTAGCTTTCTTACTATCTTTCTTTTTCAAAGCTTGTTCCTTCTTTTCTTGAGCATCAGATGGAGGGGCAGAAGCAGCAGTTACAGCTTCATAAATTAGACCTGTGTAGTAATCTAAACCTCTAGCTAAAGATAAATCAAAGGAAATGAAATTATCAATTTGCATAGCTTCAACATATTCTTTTAATAATTTGATATCAGCTAAACCTTCCATAGCTTTTTCATTAGATAAGATACCTTCATCTTTTTCCAATACAGCGATAACATCAGCTAAAGAACCACTCAATTTGACATATTTACCAATGATTTCAGCGACTTCCTCAGTTTGACCCTTTTCAACAGTGATTTCTTTCTTGACATCTTCCCAAGGAGCTTTATCTAGTTTATCAACAGCAGAAGAGATTTTTCTAATATCTTCATCTTTGACACCAGCGATTTGGAAAATACCATCTAAAATCTTTCTGTGGTTCAATTTGATTTTGAAATCATTAATACCCAAACTTGTCAAACCATCGACTAAAATACTCATGACTTCAGAGTCAGGAATCATAGCATCATAAGAACCAGCGACATCAAAATCACATTGGTAAAACTCTCTCATTCTTCCCTTTGTCATAGCAGGTTGATCTCTTCTGTAAACTTTAGCGATGTGGTATCTTTTGATTTTGTCTAAATTGTTCATAGCAACAAATCTAGCAAATGGGACAGTCAAATCATATCTCAAAGAACATAGTTCACCACCTTGATCTTTCAAATCATAGATCAATTTAGAGTCTTCACCATATTTACCTTGAAGAATTTCTTTCAATTCAAAAACTGGGGTGTCAATAGTGATAGCACCATGTTTTTGGAAAATATTTGTTAAAGTTTGGAAAATGTGTTGTCTTATGACCATATCTTTATCAGCCCAATCTTTGGTACCTTTAGCGGTCTTCAAAGTCAAAGACAATTTTTGTTGTTGTTTAGTTTCTTCACTCATATTAAATGTTTTATTTCTTGTTTGAAATAATATATGGTTTATAATGTTTCTTCTTTTATTTATATTCTTTGTTAAAGATAAAAACATAAAATATAAATATCAAAAAAAAAAAAGAAAAAAGAAGATAATATAAAAAGTTAAAAAAAAATATTAAACAAATGTTTTTTTTTTCTTTTCTCTTCTTGGGATAAGTTATTAAGAATTATTATTTCTTAGATGATTCAAGATTTTCATAAATTTGTAAAAAAAAAAAAAAAAAAAATTTTACAGTTTGAAGAAATTAATATGAGATGGTTCGATGAGTCAAGAAAATTTTTTTTTTTTAAACAGAAAAACTCGGAGTTAAATAAATAATCATGTGACTTAACTATTTATCATGTGACATACTTAATTATATCATGTGACTATTAAATTTTTTTTTCTTTCTCCTGTTAAAAGCGATAACAACGTAAGCAATAATCTTTTTACAACAAGTTAATCGTTCAATTTAATTTTAGAAAAAAAAAAAAAATTATTCAAAGATCCATATATCCTTTTTTTTAATTTTTTAAAAAAAACACTAAATTAATCACTTTAATTAAATCATATCGAATTTAGATCTTTTTAATTTGTTCAAAGTTTTAAAATTATATTAAAATTTTAAATGTAATCTAATTTTAAGGCAATTGCTAAAAAATAAAATTAAACTAAAATAAAATACATCTCTCTTTATATGTTTAACAAATATGTAATTATATTTTCATTACAATGTTTATTTCATTTAATTAAATATATTTAATTAATTATATCGGCAGTTTTTTTTTAAAGATTTTTTCTTTTTTTTTTTTGTTGTTGTTTAACATATTATCAAATATATATATATTAAATTTTTAAATAATAAATATCATTGAAATAATCAATATTTCAAAATTAAAATTTTATTTTTAAATTGTTTCTTTCTAAATAAATCTCTGTCCTTTTTTCAGACAGATTGTAATATACAAATACTATCACTGTAGTAAAAAAAAAAAAGAAACCTCCCTGACAACAATATAAAATAATATTTTAATAAATAAAGAAAAAAAATACAACATCATTTCTTTCTCTTTCTTTTTAGCTTCCTTCTTTTTCATTTCTCAATAATCCCTTTATTTTTCTTTTTTTTGTTTTTATATAGACTATTAATTATTAATTATTGTATACAAATTGCATTTATTCTTCAGAAGTTTCTCTTTCGAATTCCTTTTCCATATCAACACCTTCAACTGTACCACAGATAGTTTCAACCATGATACCAGTGACTAAATATGGATCAATGTTGGAAGCTGGTCTTCTATCTTCAAAGTAACCGTAACCTTCAATACCGACAGATCTTGGGATTCTGATGGAACAACCTCTGTTAGCGACACCAGAGGAGAAAGTGTGCATATCAGCAGTTTCATGTCTACCAGTTAGTCTTTGTGCGTTATCCTTACCGTATAGTTTGATATGGGCATCATGTCTCTTGGCCAATTTCTCAATAGCTTCCTCAATATCCTTCATACCACCTGGGATTCTCATGGATTTAGTAGAAACATTTGTATGACAACCGGCACCGTTCCAGTCACCTTTCAATGGCTTTGGATGTAAGGAAACCAAGACACCAAATTCTTCAGCGACTCTATCTAATAAATATCTAGCCATCCATAATTCATCACCCATGGCAATACCGGTACAAGGACCGACTTGGAATTCCCATTGGGAAGGCATGACTTCAGCATTGATACCGGAGATGTTGATACCAGCATATAGACAGGCTTTGTAGTGAGCTTCAATAATGTTTCTAGCATAAACTCTACCAGCACCAACACCACAGTAGTATGGACCTTGAGGAGCTGGGAAACCACCCTTTGGCCATCCGTAAATGTAACCATCAACAGGGTCTAACAAAGTATATTCTTGTTCTAAACCGAACCAAACTTCTTGATCAGCAAACTTTTCCATTAATTTAGCAGCAGCATTTCTGTGGTTGAACTTGTTTGGTGTTCCATCATTGCTCAAACATTCAGTTAAAACTAAGATGTTGTCATTACCTGGTCTGAATGGATCAGGGTAGTAGGCAACAGGTTGTAATAAAACATCAGAGTTATGACCAGGGGCTTGACCAGTGGAGGAACCATCAAAGTTCCATTGTGGTAGTTGTTCCAAAGAAGTGATCTTCTTTGGTAAAGTTCTACCTTTAGATCTCATAGCACCAGTGGAATCAATCCAGATGTATTCAGCGATGATGAAACCGTTTTGAGGTAAGTTGATGTATTTGTTTAAAAGAGTAGTGTTTTCAACGTGTAATGTTAGAGACATATTTTAGATAATTTTGTTTTATTTTATATATAAAGAATACTATAAATATATTATATTTCTTTGGTTTTTTGTTTAATTAATTTAATTAATATATATTTAAAAAACTATAAAAATAATAAAATGTTTAAAATTTCAAATTTGTTTTAATTTCAATTTAAAAAGTTTATTTATACATTACTTATATATAAATTATAAAAAAAAAATAAAAATATATATATAAAAAAAAATAAATAATATTCCAAAACAAATCATACTCAACTTTTATATAATTATTTTACTTCTCATTGAATTAGATTCGATGTTTTAAAATTGCAACCATTTTTTTTAAGTTTTAGATGCTACTAATAATTTTTTTGTGTATATAATTTTTTTTTTTTAGGGAACTTTCCTTACGAAGAAAAAAAAAAACAATTTTTTTTTTTAACGTATACAATTTACAAAATTCTTTCTAAGTAAAAAAAAAATAAAGAGAGAGAGAGAAAATCCTTTCGATAGGAGTTTAAAATCCAGATAAGGGGCTTGTGAAATTATTTCTAAGTGAATTTGAGTACTTATTTTTTTTCAAAAAAAAAAATTGTTTTTTTTTTTTTT
>LXPE01000001.1:21523-42277 GCA_001664025.1 Hanseniaspora valbyensis NRRL Y-1626
GGGTTATTTTTACTCACACTGTCCTAAGAATATAACAATTTTTTTTTTCTCCATATGTTTTTTATTTTGTTGTTTTAAGTTTTTAAATGGAAACCATTTAAGCGCAAAAACTGATCAAAAAAATTAAACAAAAAAGTAGTAAACAATTTTTTCGGCAAAAAAAAAAAATTTTTTTTTTATTTATTTATTTTAAATTTATTTATTTTTTAAAATATCGCCTATCGGAGATTTGCTAGTTCTTAATAATAATAATACGTAGTGTTAGTAGTAAAGGAAATATGTATATTAATATTATTTTTTTTTACCTTAGTAAACTTCAAATTATTCGGTAAATTGCGCTGTTTAATTTTTTTTAAAGGCACATGTTAAAAAATAAAAAAAAAATAATATATATGTTTATATATATATATATATATTTTCATTCCACAAACAATGAAGAAAAAAAATAGAAATAAATAGAGTTCTCACTTTTTAATATATATATATATATATATTTTTTAAGAAATGCCTTTTGTTATAAGTATTTATTTTTTGTGGTTTATTCCCCCCCTTTTGTTAATTACAATAGTAATAGTAAATTCATATGTAAAAAAACGATGTATATAGTAATTACAAATGAGTCAGTAATACATTTATTAAGTTAAAAAGCTTATTAATTACATTAAACAAGGTGTACACAATTAGCGAGATAATTTATATCTGAATTAAAAGTGGAGATTAACTTAATTCACTTAGCTGTCTTTTAAAACAAATGATATAAAATAATATTAATGGTAATATCTTTTATGATTATCAATGCCATCATTTCTATTTGTAATTTTTTTTCCTACTTGAATTATTTACATATAAACAAATATAAAGAAAAAAAAAGTGGAGTAATTGCGCATTTATAAGATCATCGAATATATATATATATATATATATATTCATAAAACGTACAATTTTTAATTGTATTATAATAATTATTCTCTTCTTAATTAATACTTACATGTACAAACACAACCTGGAACAGGGCATATATCATGTCTTTCAAACCATTCTTCAGCATGCCCTACATGCATGCAATGGTTACATGACAAACAAAATTGAAACCATTCATTATATTTCAAAACCTTCTTTCTCAAATATTCACTATTATTCTGCATCAACTCTTCTTTTTTGTTTCCATATATGACTATTGGCAAGTTAGATATTCCTAAAGGTAACAGACAGATTGCACATCTTGGATACAAAGCACCACATGATTGACATGCAAATTTTTTGGATGCTGGATCTTCCTCATCCAATTCATCTACTAGTGCCATTGTCTCAAAGTTTCTTCTTATTTCATCATCATCATCTTCCTCCTCTTCTTCCCCCTTTTCTCCTACTAATCCACCTTCGTCACCATAACTACTTTGGAAAACGGATTCATCTGCACTATTTCCTTCATCATAAATTCTGTTTGAATGTTTGTACATTTTGTTTTGATGAGAGTTTAAGACAATATTACTTTTTTGTGATGTTTTTTTCATTTTTATCTTTTCACTATCCAAATGTGTATTTTTCTTACATGTCATACATTGAATGATAACTTGTCTTTCTGGCTGTTCAGCTGTTATAACTCCATGTGAATCCTTGGATAATCTTACTCTCAAAATATCAAACTTACATTTAGTAGCAAATAGACTCCATGATTTTAACAATTCTTTATAAGTGTCTGCCCATTGTGTTACTCTTTCATCTTTGAAGTATCTTGGAGATCCATAAATTGAAATTGAGGCTGCCGTTTGAACATCACTTGTCTTGTTAACATATACTTCCAATAAATCTAATCCAAGTGGTGTTATACCTGTGAAGATCAACCCTTCCAATTGCCCTTGAGATACTACTGTCTCTGTCATTTTGGATAAAAAGATGGTCAAATCCTTATCATTTAAAAATCTTAAAGCTATCCCCAATCTTTCTCTAATAGAAATAGATGAATCATAAATGATTTCAAACCAATCATTTTCGGAGATATAAGTGAAGATTGCTCTCAAATATGGATCTTCCAAACTCATACCCATCTTTCTGCATTGTTCTTTCCAAGATGATGAACTACTGTTCCAATTGGCAGAATAACCTGAAACGGCTGTAGCGATCAATTGCAATCTTTCTTTTCTACTTGAACTCAAAATTTCAACACATTTGGGGATATCTCCAAAGAAGACAGCCCAGGCAGCGGCTCGTTCAAATTGGCCTAAGTTCATGATACTTTTGTATTTGACCTCAACATCTTCATCTGAAAGATCCCATCCAGAAACAATCATACACACTTTTCTTTGAACCATCTTTTGATAGTTTTTCTTATTATTATTATTGGCATTGCTACTACTATTGTTGTTACTATCGGTTGAAGTTAGTAATCTACTTTGAAGAGGATATCCAGATCCTGCAATTTGTTGTTGTTTTTTAATAATCAATTCCATCTCTTTCAAAATCTCATCATTAGAGAAAGAATAAACATTTCTTTTCTCTCTTAAAGTTTCATCTTCTAAAAAATTCCAAACACCATAACAACCTCCAAATCCTATATCCAGAGAATTTGTTGCAGTTATTTTATTTAACGCTTGTTGTTTAGCAATCACTAACCATCTCCATGTATTTCTAATCTCTGCTAATTTTTGCTGAGATATTTGATTGTAAAGTGTTTTATTACCTATTTTCTTGTTATCCATTAATTTAACAGTTCTTATCGGATCAATACCGTATTCTAATGCTGCTCTTTCTCTCATTATCAAAGAAATATCATTTTCCAAAACTGCTTCTGCAGCTATCATATGTCTTGAATCAATATCTGAACTTTCATCATCTTCTTCCTCTCCCTCTTCATCATCATCATCTTTCTCCAAATCATCTGCATAGAATTCATCATCAAAATTATTTTCATCAATATCATTATCAAAATCTGAAACTTTCAAATTAGCAAAACTTAAATTTTTATTTTTTTCCAGCTGTAAAATATCTGTTTCAACTTTATCATAATCACAACTAATCAAATCATTGCCACTACTAAATCTCACTTTATCCACACTTGCACCAACAGATGCTCTATAAAGAGTACCTGAAGTTCTCATACACAGAAACGTAGTTCTATTATTGATTCTAGGAATGTAATCAAAAGTGACAACTTTATCAAATGGAAGATCAAAAGTGTTGACAGATGCCACAAATAAAGAGTCATATGATGAGTAGTTCAAATCTTTGGATGGCATGTATCCCATCTTCCATCTTTTGATTGTCTCTGAGTTATTCAATGTGGAAAACTCTTCTTGTTTCAAAGTTGACCATCTGAATGAGAGATGATTGAATTTTTTGACTGATGCACTGCTAGTACTTGTTGCCAATGAATCTTTCTTCAAAGGTGATATCAGATTGGAAGCAGAGTTTTTAGAAAATGTTGCTTTTTTATTAAACATTAACAATGGTGAAATATCTTTATTATGCTTACTATTATATGTCATTTTCCGTCTATCCCAAATGAAAGATGTTCCTGCTTCTGAATATGTAGCAAAAATATTACTATTAAAAGGGTTTACTTTAATATCATTACCAACAGTTATAGGAACTTGGAAAATTGGCTTTGCTGATCTTAAATCTATCTCTCTTAACCATTTGTTACTACTGATTAACATATTGTTATTTTCAATAAACTCTGTGGATAAAATAGATTCATTCACAAAATACTCAAAGCTATTGTTAACATAAAAATCATTTTTTATAACACTATTGTTGTTATTGTTAGTATTTCTTTGGTAGTTAATATCCCATATTTGTAAAGATGGACTTGTTTTATGAGAATCTAAACCCATAGCGACAAGATTTGAATAATTCCCTTGACCAAAACTTAAAGTATTGACAGGTCTAGGATGCTTACTTTTAACCACAAGTCTATCAACATTGCCTGCTGTTTTTTTACTATCATAAAAATTGTCTAAATCATCAACATCCATTTGACTCAAATCATTTTGTCTTTTTTCCATACAATTGAAAACTTTCACTAATCCTTCCTTTTCACCAATCCCACACTGGAAATCATTTGATATAGAGTAATCAATACATGTTATCACACCAAAATCTTTTAATGTATTTAAAATTGTTAAAGATGAATCATCATTGTCATCTGCTTCAAGAATTACTTTATAAACTCCAAACTCATCCCTTGTTGGATTGGTGGATATATAATACATGAAATCATCAGCTGCATCTGACCACCCTAGAACTTGTTTTATCACTGGCATTTTTATCTATCAATATTGAAAAAAAGAAGAAGAAAAAAAAGACAAGATTTAAATTATAGAAATAAAAATAATAAAGAGAGAGTGTTTATCACAAAATTTGAATATTGCCTTTTGGTTTTTTGATAATTTATTATTTTTCTTAATTATATGTTTTTTTTTTAAAACAACGAACAAAGTTTTTTTTTTTTTTTAAAAAAAGAAAAAAAAGTTACGCACCACACATGTGACTTAACCAAAAACTTCAATACAAAAAAATCATTACAATTTAATTAATTCTATATATATATATATATATATATAATATCTTTGTTATAATTTTTGTTTAATTTTTGTTTAAAGCTAAAAGCACTTCCTTATCGTTACAGTTTATAGAAAATTTAGTTACAACTTCCCAACTGTTGAAATCCTCATCAATGACAACTTCATAGTCTGATACATTGTAACCATGTTGAAATAATTTTTCTTTCAAAAGTTGTCTTATAACTTGGAAAAAAAATGGTATGATGGTCAAATTGGCACCAACCCTTACAATAATTTTATTTATGCTTGCTTTATTTTGTGGATCAGTATTATTCACTATTTTGTATGAATATGATTTTTCTTTCTTTGAATATTCTTGTTTCAAGTGGTTAACAAAGTTTGCTTTATTGTTTTCAGTAACAAGAGTTGATTGTTCATTCCCCTTTTCAATTTCAATTTCCATTTCTTTTCCTTCTTCCTTTTCTTGCTGTTGTTGTTTCTCTTTTCCCTCACTTTCTTTTTTATTACTTGTTTCTTGTTTATTAAACAATTGTATTCTTAAAGGTAAACTATGATCAATAGCTTCATCTATCAAGCTTTTAACAGAAATAGCTGTATTGAAACCTTCATAAAGATATTCTTTCTTAATTTTTTCCAAATCGATTAAATCTATCTTTAAAGAATTCTTTTGATCTTTATAGAATAAAAATGGTTCCCCTTTAGAATTATAATATTGTTTCAATGTATCCAAATCATTAGCACCATCTTCCAAAGGAACAAAATTCAACATAAAACCTCTACATCTTGTCAACCAGGAATAGTTATCTTGCCATTGTTTTGTACTTGAATCAGCATCTTCATTTGTAGATACAACCCCCTTTTCAATCAATTGATAGTTTAAATAACTTCCTGAAATTGCACTTTGCAAATTATAAATTTCAACACCACTATTATAAACATTTATTTTACTGAAAGTTTCTTGTAAATTTATAACCATATTGGTTTTTTCAAGACTTGCATTGTTGCTGTAATACATTGATGTGATCATATCAGTATCGATTTGATAAACTGGTATCTTAGATCCAGATTCAAAGACCAATTTTCTAAATTTATTTGCAAAAGAAGACATATTACCTTCCTTAACATTATGTTGAAAGACTAATACAGGTTGAGAAGAAACTATATCTGTGCCCTTCCAGTTATCAATTTTTAAAACATCTCTATACAAGTAATCAATAAATTGTTCAAAGATGGTGTCCTCTACAATGACATCAAATTTATTGTTTAATATTTGATAAGTTTCATAGTTATTACCACTTGTTTCCAACAATAATGTATCAATTAATCCAAATATAAGTTGTTCTTTGGCATTTGTATTAAAAGTATAGACCAATGGAACTGTGTTGATAAATTGTTTATTACCATTGACAATAAAACCAATAGTAAGTTCATTTGGTAGTAAGCTTATTACAATTTTTGAGTTAGAAAATGTCATCGCTATAGGTTATGATTTTTTATTACACAATGGTTTTATGAATGTTTTTAATGTTTTGTTAAAAATTGTTTATTAATTTTTTTTCATTGTGTATATTGAAATGAGAAAAAAAACAAAAAAAACAAAACCAAAAAAAAAAAACATTAAAAAAACTTCACGTGATTAAAATTTAAAAAAATTTTTTTTTTTTTTTTAATACTTCTACTATGTCTTAAAAAAGAATTGAATGAAATAATGTAATTTTTAAATATTTTTTAAAAAAAAATTAAGTTAGTGTAAATTATTCTTCTTCTTTAAAATAAACAAATTTTCTTGTTTCTTTATTATATTATTAGTTAATTTAATAATATAATTTGTTTGTTTAATATATATTGTTTTAAACCAACCAGATTTGTTTTATAAAATATTTACCCGAATATAAATTTTAAATTATTTAAAAAAAATTTTTTTTTTTATTATTATTATTTTTATTTTCTTTATTTAATTTTCACCTTAAAACATTTTTTTTTTAAATAAATAAATAAGGTATAATTATTTTAATATACAATAAATATATTAAACAAACCAGAATATTAATAAAAAGAACATTTTTTTATTTTACCAAAAATTAGATTTTAAAATTTTTGCTCTTATATATATATATATATATTCTTTTTTTTATTTTATCATTAAAAAAAATAAATGAACTTTTCAAGACAACTTCTCCAGGAAGTTAAACCAGTTTCCAACAATTCTAGACAAACACAATATAATATTTTAGGTAAACAGAAGGATATTTGTCAAGCTGTTTTGAAACCATGTGTACCAATATATGTTAAAAGAGATAATTTGATTCTACTTCAAGCAAACAACAACAATAATAACAATAGCAGCAACGTTCCTGTTAATACTAATACAAGCAATGTTTCTTTATCTGCAAAATGGATTTTCCCATTTTCCTCATTCATTCACAATCCATTAAGATTTTTATTTGATCCACCTATATACCACAGACTAGTAACTGATTCTACTGATAAAACAACATGTTTGATTGGATCTAATAATGGATCAACATTATGTCATGTGAATTTAAATGGTTTGAAAGATTGGTATTTAAAACCATCTATAAGTAATAGAATTGTTTCCATGGAGGAAACATCAACTTTACATATAAAACCATCAGTAAGATTTAAAAAAGTTGGAATGAAGTTTATTAAAGCTGATGGTAGAGGTTCTTTAGTTATTCAAAATGATGCTGCTAGTTCAGGAAGCAGTAACAATGGTGGTATATATTCTATAGTTTTGGAAGAAAATGAAAACTGTATAATCAAGAGGGATAACTTATTAGGAATATCAGGAGATTCATTTTTGGAACTTAGTGACAATTTGACAAACTTTGAATTTAAAGAAACTACTAGTAACAATGATAAAAAAATTAAAAAAGAAAAGAAAAAACAAGAAGAAGATGGTGCAAAAAAACCAAGCAGATTTAGTAAACTTTTGAGCATGTTCAAATCTGATCCAAAAAAGAAAGAAGTTGCTTCACCAGTTGTTAAAGACTATAAGGAAACAGGTGTTGTTGTCATTGAAGATAAACAAACAGGATTAGTACCAGCAGACAAAAACAGTGAAGTTCCAGACTTCTCTGTTAATGTCTTTTTGAAAATGACATATGATGGTTTGAAAAGTGTCTACGAAAAAATCCACCATCCTTTGTATCAAATTTCTACTGGTAATTTAAGATTTAGTATTTTAAATGCTTTAAATATTTTTGACAAGAGTGATAAAGAATCATTCCCATTTAGCAGATTATTCCAAAACAAGTTTATTAAAGTTTCAGGTCCAAGAACATTATTAGTTCAAAGTAACCCAGCTAACTATGCTCCAAGAAGCACTAGTGATATCAAGAAAAAAGAAACCAGTACTCCATTCTCTCAAAACAATAAAAATAATGACAATGAAGATTTGACAAAAATATTAAATTTCAACAATACAGGTTACAATGATACTGCTGAAAATATAAAACATATTCAAAAATTAAATGACAATAAATATGAAAACATGAAATATTTGAGTAAAGCTTATGTTGATGTAAAAAATGGTAAAGTAATGTTTGAAAGTGTAGACAAATTTTAAACTACTTCAAAAAAGAAAAAAAAAAGTAAATATTCTCTAAAAAATATATATATATATGTAAATATAAACATTATATATAAATGAAAATTAATATTAAATCTTATAATTATGATAATTAATTAAATGTTTTACCATGTGACTATTTTCTATTTTTTATATATAAACAAACCAACAAAAAAACATATCCCTTATATAAGCCAAAAAACAAACAAAATAATATATATATATATATATTATTTTTTATCGCTGTGAGAGACAGAGAAATGTTTATTTTTGGTTATAAAAAAAAAAAAAAAATTTTTTTTTTTTTTTGAACATTTTTATGAGGGAAAAAAAAAAAACGTTTCAGATCAACACACACACAAACAAAATAGAAATGAGAGAAAGGGAGAAGTAAAACAAAAAAAACAAACACATCACACTTCTTTACATAAAACAGTTATATTTCAAAATAATATATATATAAAAGACCAAGAAAGAAGGTTATTTAAATACTTCTATATATATTTTAAATAAATATAATTTACTTCTTTTTATTTATTTTATTTTTTTTTTAAAGATTAAAAAAAAAAAACAATAATTATTTAATATGAGTGGTAATAGTATTCAAGAAAAGGATATTATTAACAAGATTGAAAGAGAAAAGAAAATCATTCATGGTGCTCAACAATTAAGATCAAAAACTTCAAATTCTTTAGTTATACAAAAATGTGTTACTAATATTAGAGAAGCACAACAAAATATTGAGTATTTAGAAGATTCTTTGAAAAAACTTTCTTTGAAGAATGATCAAAATAAAAATTCTGATGATACTGTTGAAAAACAACACAGCTTAGATCCATTTTTCACTCAATCTTCTCCAAATAATAAGAAAAAATACAACAGTGCTACATCTACTCTTAGAAATATTTCTTCAGATACCACTTCAAGTAATGATAACACTTCTATAAGAACTAGAGATAGATCTAGTAGTGTTTCACAAGAACCTAAATTCACTAGATTAGAACTAATGAAATATGATTGTCCATATTTGGGTCAAAAAATTCAAGTAATGTTACAACAATTGGAATTCAAATTACAAGTTGAAACACAATACCTTGCTGCCAATGAGAAGTTAACTAAACTTTACCAAATTGATGGTGATCAAAGAACAAGTATTGCTGCTGAGACAGGTGTTCAAGATTCTAAATATAGAGTTCAATTATTGAAGAAAGCTTTGAAAAAATATGAGTCTTTAAATGTGTTGCCTAAATTGGATCAAATTCCATTGAATGATGAAGAAGCCAGTGATGAAAATGGGTCTCAATTTAATAGAAAACAATTGACTGGTACTTTCACTTTAAAAATTTCTTCTATAAGAGATGCTGATCATTTAGCATCTCCAACTTTTTCAAGAAAACCTGATACTTATATAACTGTTAAGATTGATGATGTTGAAAGAGCAAGAACCAAACCATCTAGATCTGATTCTTGGAATGATGAATTTGAAATATATGTTGACAAGGGACATGAAGTTGAAATCACTGTTTATGATAGAATTGGTGAAACATTGACTCCAGTTGGTATAATGTGGATTTTATTAGCTGATGTTGTTGAAGATATTAGAAAGAAAAAACAAGTCAAACAAGTTCAAAATGGTTGGGCAGTAGCACAAGATGTTATAGGAAGTAATAATAATAGCAATAGTAATGTAAATAAATTGGGTTATAATACTGATACCTCAACTTCTTCTATTTACAATAGCCAAACCGATTTGACATTAATAAACACTCAACAATTACACCAAACAGAGAACTATGAAGATAGCAATATATTAAGCCAAGCTTGGCTTTCTCTTGAACCTACAGGTCAGATACTTTTATCTTTTGGATTCAATAAACAACAAACTTCAAAAAAGAAATTCATTGGAGGTTTAGATAGACATGGTGCTATTATCAAAAGACAAGAGGATGTATTTGAACAACATGGTCATCATTTTGTTCAAAAAAATTTCTACAACATTATGTGTTGTGCTTATTGTGGTGATTTTTTAAGATACACAGGGTTCCAATGCTTAGATTGTAAGTTTTTGTGCCACAAGAAATGTTACAAACAAGTTGTCACTAAATGTATAGCCAAACCAAGTTCGGAGACTGATTTGGATGAACATCAATTGAATCATAGAATTCCACATAGATTTGATGCTGTTTCCAATAAAGGTACAAAATGGTGTTGCCATTGTGGTTATATATTGCCATGGGGTAGAAAGAATGTTAAGAAATGTACTGAATGTGGTATAATGTGCCATCAAAATTGTTCTCATTTAGTTCCTGATTTCTGTGGTATGGATATGGAGACTGCTAATAAGATTTTGACAACTATCAAAAATACTAAAGTTACAAAGAATAAACAAAAGATTGTTTCCTCCTCTGGACATGCAATCTCTTCTTCAACTAGATACAACAGTTCAAATCAAAAACAGCAAAGTGCTAATTCTGTAGACATGTACTCAGGACCATCAATGAACATAAACCCTTCATCTTCATCATATTCATCCAGCGACACTTATGTCTCTGATAATGGATCTGGAAGAAAGACATCTGATTTGAAGCCAATTAGTGCATTAAGAGCCCCATCAATCAAAAGACCACCTCCATCAATGCCACCTATAAATCAAATACTTGGTAATAGTAGCAGTAATTCTTGTTTACCATCTTCAGCATCAAGAGTACCAGCATCCCAACAATTTTTACAACAACAACAACATAAACAACAAGTACAAGTTACTATTCCAGATATACAGGATAGAAGTTATGAATTATTTGATGATCCAGATATTAAAAGATTTGCTGATGAAGGTTACAAAATGAATTTGAACGATAATAACAACAACAACATCATCAATAATAATGTTCCTGTTTTAGACTCTTTGAGTGAACATTCCCCTGAAGAACAAGACAAAAATATGAGCCATGCAAGTTCCTTATCTCCAACAAAACAAAGAACACCTGAAATGAATAATGTTAAATACGAAACAAATTCTCCAAGAGGAAACAATGTTACAAAGGATCATACTAGTATTATTGAAGAGAAATTGAGTACAGTAGAAGAAGTTGCAACAACTCCATATGTTTCATCAAAAGTACAACCTACAAAAGCAGGTAAAAAGAAAAAAATATCATTAGATGATTTCATGTTATTGAAAGTGTTGGGTAAAGGTAATTTTGGTAAAGTTTTATTAGCACAAAGTAAAAATTCTGATCAATTATGTGCCATTAAAGTATTGAAAAAAGAGCAATTATTGAAGAACAATGATATGGAGAGTGTTAAAGCAGAGAAGAAAGTATTTTTACTAGCAACTCAAGCTAAACATCCATTTTTGACAAACTTGTATTGTTCATTCCAAACTGAGAATAGAATTTATTTTGCAATGGAGTTCATTGGTGGAGGTGATTTGATGTGGCATGTACAGAACCATAGATTATCAGTGAAAAAAGCGAAATTTTTTGCAGCTGAGGTACTTTTAGCATTGAAATATTTCCATGATCATGGTGTCATTTATAGAGATTTGAAATTAGAAAATATCTTATTGACACCAGAGGGCCATATCAAATTAGCTGATTATGGTTTATGTAAAGATGAGATGTGGTATGGTTGCAAGACATCCACTTTCTGTGGTACACCAGAGTTTATAGCGCCAGAAATTTTGAAAGAACAACAATACACAAAATCTGTAGATTGGTGGGCATTTGGTGTCTTGTTATATCAAATGTTATTATGTCAATCTCCCTTCAGTGGTGAAGATGAGGATGAAGTGTTTAATGCTATTTTGACAGATGAACCATTGTATCCAATTGATATGGCAGGAGATATAGTTCAAATATTCCAAGGATTATTGACTAAAGATCCAGAGAATAGATTAGGAGCAGGACCTGATGATGCTTTAGAAATCATGAGAGAACCATTCTTTAGAAATATTAATTTCGATGATATTTTGAGTTTGAGAATCAGACCACCATTCATTCCTCAATTAAATGGTCCAGGAGATACACAATACTTTGAAGAGGAATACACTTCAGCACCACCAACATTGACACCAGTCAATTCTATTTTGAATAGTAGCATGCAAGAACAATTTAGAGGCTTTTCGTTCATCCCAGAAGATTCACACCTATAATAAAAAAAAAAAAATATTAAGATAAAAAATTTAATAAAATGAGATTAAATAGAGGAATTTTTGAAAAGACCAGAATTAATTTTAAAATATTTCCTTTTGTTATTATTTATCTAAACAGATATATATGTATGTATTTGAAAAAATGCACCCCCCCTCCCCTTCATTGTTGTTGAATCAATATTATTATTTCCTTAAATTGACATTAAGATATGTGAACAAATTAATTTTAAAACAATGTAAGTTTTTTTGATTTTTACAATAATCCTTATTTGAATTTCCCTATTAGGAAAATTAATTAATTTAAATTTTTTTTTTATTTTTTTTTATTTTTTATTTTTTAAGTAGCTAATAATAATAACAATAATAATATTAACGATAATATTATATTATATATATATATATATATATATTTCAAAACCCTTATTCTGCCCTAAATTATATTACATCTTATAATGTTTTTTTTTTTTTTTTCAAATATATATATATATATATATTCATATTCATATGGTATATTGAATGGGGGGAGAAACGTTTTTATCAATGCTTGAAAAAGTAAACTTATAAACACAATAATAAAATGTTATAGTTCTGGAATTACAATTTTACAATCATTACAATACTGTGTATATAATTTAATATTAATATTATTATTATTATTTTTTTTTTATTAATTTTAATTTTTAAATAAAACGTAATTGATTTTTTATTATTATTATTATTTATATCCAATTTAGAGTTCTAGAATTTATTTCTATAAAAAAAATAAATAAATTAAAACATCAATTAATTCACTTTTTTTTTTCTTTTTTGTTTGTTACACTTATGGATTTACCCCGACTCTCTCTAAATATATTTATATATTTACATTTTGTACACAACTGTAAATATATAAATTAATAAAAAAATATAAAAAAAACAAATTACACTGTTAAACAATTCTAGAATTGAATGCTATAAATAATAAAACTTAAACACAAATGAATGTAATTTATGTGCATTTTAATTTACACACACAAAAACCTTAACATACTCAATTAATAAAAAATTAAACAAATAAAATGAAATAATTTTCTATAAAAAAATATATTTCTATAAAAAAAAAAAATATACTAATAATACTAGTAGTAATGTGGGATTTAAAAGCAATAGCCATATTAAAATGATTTTTTATAGAAAAAATATATATATATATATATTATTTTTTTATTAATTTGATTTAATAATGAAAAAAAAAAACATATAAATATGCAGTATGAATTATTACAAGTTTGATTTCTGATTTGATTTTTTTTATTTTAAATATTATATTAAAATAAAAAGTTTATAAATATATATTTAATAAAAAAACCATCCATAATATTCTTTATTATATCAAAACCCAAAACTCTTTTATATATATATATATATAAACATGAAATTCTCTCAAATCTCAACTGCTGCTATTTCTGCAGTCACTTTTTCTCAAATTTCAACTTCTTATGTTGTTGATGTTAGTGACAGTGAATTGAATGCTACTTCAACTTATTCTTCTGCTGCTGCTTCTTCTTCTTCCGCTAGTTTAACTGATGCTACTACTTCTGTTCCTGCTACCACTTTAACTGAAACTACTTCATCTTCTCCTGCTATCACTATTGCTACTTCTTCTGCTATCACCACTTCTGAATCTGTTACCGTTTCTTCTGCTTCTTCTTCTGCTGCTGCTAATGCCACTGAAGTTGCTACTTCCATTGCTCCTGCTACTACTTCTTCTACAACTGCTATCTCTGAGTTCACCAGTGCTGCTCCAGTTAGTGCCCATACCAACGGTACTTCCTTTGAAAGCCACCACAGTGGACCTCATGAACAAACTGGTTCTGGTCACTATTCAAGTTTCCCTGAACCAACAGGTCCAAAACCATATGGTGCTAAGCCAACTGGTTCCAAGCCAAGTGGTCCAAAACCAACTGATTCTGTTCATCACTCCGGTTTCCATGAACCAACTGGATCTGAAAAACACTCTAATTTTGCTAAACCAACTCATTATTTTAAACACTCTAGCTCTGCTAAGCACTTCAGTTCTTCTTCTAAGCATGATAGCTCTACTGCTTCAACTACTTTCTCATACGGTTGGGCTATCCCAAGTGGTGTCTCTACTGATCACTTCACTACTACCATCGCTCCATCTTACTACCACGGTAATTACAGTAACCCAGTTTATGAACACAGTAACAACACTGTTCCAACTAATGTCTACAGCAACAGTAATTACACCTCTCACAGTAATGAAACTTTTAACATATTTGGTAACAACACTACTTTCAATGCTACTGAAATTAATCCAAGTGAAGCCATTTCTGCTTTAGCTAAGAGACACCAAGTTGATGCTTTGTTTGCTTCTCCAAAGATTGTCATGATCACTCAAAGAACTGTTGAAGTCGCTTTGGAAAAAGTGTTTGCCAAATACCCTGAATTAAGAGGAAAGATTGAAACTTCTGATTTGATTCCAGAAGATGAAGTCTTTGTTTCCATCAATGCTTTAGGTTTAATCTAGATTGATTCAGATTTTAAAAAAATAAAAACAAAAATTACGCTATCTATTTTAGAAACAAAAAAACTAAACAAACAATTAACGAATAACAAATAATAATAAAAAAAAAATACCTAAGGATAATTACAAATAGTTGACATAAATAAAAAATAAAATTAAAAAAATTAAAGAACTTTTAAACATAAATTTTTAACCAGCTCTTTCTTTTTTAGCAATGATCCATCTACTATACACACATATTATATATATATATATATATATAATGTATCTGTTATTATTCATATAAAACATCTAAAAACGTTTCTATCACTTTCCCAGCTACTCCAGCTGTCACTGTACTACCAGCCACACCATATAAAGCAGCAGTATCACCATCATTCTGTTTAAGCTCACCTTTCTCCTTTGCCTCTAATTTTTTCTCATAATATTCTTTCAATGATTCAATTAAACATTTTTCAAATCTTTCAATATTTTCCTTAGTACAACTCAATCTAGTCAAAGCATAATGCAATGCTGCAGGTTTTTGTAATGGTGAAAGATGGTAACCAAATTTCTTTGCAAGAATATCACCTAAGAAATAACAACTTTCATCAGAATATTTAAAAGTGAATGCAACAACACAAACTTTAGGATCTCCTAAAATTTTTAAAGGATTTTGGATTATTGTACCATTCTCTAATTTCACTGTTATTCCATTTGAAACAAATTTTTTCAATTCAATAACTGAATCACTTATTTCAAAACCACATTTTTTATACCCATTTAAACCTATATGCAACATTGTGAATGCTGCTACTGCCACTAAAGCACCTGGTCTTGATCCTGCCAAAGTGGGAGATCCATAAAGACCGCCATTCCAATTTGTCTGTTTATAATATTGATAAGCTCTATAATTTTTGTTTCTACTTAATAAAACAGATACCCCTTTAGCAGAATATCCATATTTATGTAAATCAGTAGATAGAGACCAGCAGTTTAAAGTTGCAAAGGATGGTTTTATAGAGGTATCTTGTAAGAATGGATTTAAATAAGAACCCAAACAACAATCAATATGCCAGGGGATACCATATTTCAAAGACATGGAATTAAACATGGCAAATGGATCTGTTGTACCATATGGAAAATTCGGTGCTGATGATACAAGTAAACATACAGTACCCTTGTTTTTTTTAATATAACTTTCTAATAAATTCACATTAGCGACATAATCATTAGTCAATGGCAATAGACAACATTCCATATTGAAATAGGAACTAGCTTTATAGAAAGCAGCATGAGCACTTTCAGGCATAATAATTTTCAATTTTTGATTTCTTGTTTTCAATAATGGATTCATTTGATACCAATAATTTCTTGCACAGAGACATGCTAACAAAATAGATTCTGTACCCCCAGAAGTAGTGACACCACATAAATCACTTATATCATAGGAAGGATTGTTTTCTTTTCCCATTGAGCAATATAATGCTACTGATTGTTTAACTAAAAAAGCATCAAGATAACGTAACATTGGGAAACAATCAGGATGTAATTGATTACCTAAAATGAATTTTTTGAAAACTATAGATTGCAAATTTATTAAAGCAGTATCATTATGATATATTCCTCCACTCAACTTACCCATTAATGCATATTCTTGAGAATAAGGTAAATAATCATTCTTCAATTCCAAAAAATCTTTATCGTTATTATCAAGTTTTAAAATTTGGTTTAAATTTTTTATTAAAATTTCAGAATCAATCCCTTTCTCCGGCAAATGATCATCTGGGAACAATTTTTTTAAAAGTTCAAGTTCTTCTGGAGGATTAATATCATTTAATAAACTTATCTTCATTTTATCCAATTCATCAGCTATTTCTTTAGAATCTTTCTTTTTCAATGGAATTATGTATGTAATTATAAATTCAGATATGTTTTGTTTCAAATTGTTTCTGTTTGAAAAATTTTGTAAAAAAATAATGATTTTATTCAAAAATATATTAAGTAAAATCAAATCTTTCCAAGAATATTTATATTTATGTTGTTCTATTGATACATGATCAAAAATTGGACCATTATCAATCTTATGATACCAATATAAAACTGCCGTTACAACAAATACTTTAAGTTGTATACTGTTTAAAATGTAATTGAAAGTATTCCTTCCCATTAACTTTAAATCAGATAAACCTTGTTTTTGAAGATGATTTAATTGATCTTTTTTTTTTTCACTATTACCCCCACTCACACTCATCATATAAATTATAAAAGTTTTATAAAGAGTTTGTATATATATATATATATATATATATATTATTGTTTTGGTTTTTGATATATATAAATCAACATTAATAAAGAGCCAAAGTTTTTTTTGTTTTTATGTAAAATGTTAATTTAGCCGTTTCATTTAAAAAGATTTACAGAATTTTTTTTTAATAAAGGGAAAAGGTATAAACTTAAAATTATCTCCTAGAGTTACCATACAATCACGTGAATACTGAAATAAATCTTATCTTTGTTTTAAAAAAAAATGAATATAGTATAAAAAACAAAATTAACCAATATTCATTATAAACATTCTCTATCTATCTCTTTTCAGCCTTCTTTTTTTTGTTTTTTTAAATATTTTATATATTACTATAGACCTAGGTTTCTTTAATTTGTTTATTAAAGGGAGGAAATATGTTTTTTTATTAAAAAAAAAGAGCAAATATAGTATATATTTCAGCCCTAGGATTACATATATATATATATATACTTGTTTTGTTTTTGATTTTACCCAGAAACTTTAACGTTTATTCTTAAACTCGTTTTTTGAGGAATGCGAAAAAACAGCCACCACGTGGAATCCGTACACAAAATTCTTAATATTTTTTTTTTTGTTTTTTTCAAAAAAAAGAAAAGTGTAAGAGATGTCCAAAAAAATAATAACGAATTAGCTTCCATATACAAGAACAAAAAACATATCATTTTAATTAAAAGAACTCCACATAATCATACTATTTATATATATATAGTTGATAATAAAACTACCCCTTAAATTTAATCTAATTTTAAACCAATCAATAAATATTTATTACTACACTTTTTTAAAAATTTAAAATTATTTATTTAATTTTTTTTTTTTGATTTCATTTTTAAACATAGTTTAAGAAAGGTTAGCAAAGTAACCAATCTTTCTTTCTTTAAAATAAATAATTAACTATTCATTTTTCTTTCTTTTTCATTAGATAAACAAACAAACAAAAAATGGTATTAGGAAATTTTTTCCACAATTCTAATAACTCTCATAGTAGTTATCATGCTCCAAATAGTGTAAGTCCTAGCAACAAAAGTCAGTCTACAAATTTAGGTATCCATATTGAAAACAATAACAATATTGATGAAAACGTTCAGAAAAAATTACAAAGAAAAGAAACCAAAATGCATCAACTTTTAACTGATTATTTACTTGAAAAAGGTATATTACTTCCAAAAAATATTGATGGTAAAAAAAATAGTATCAATGGTATAAGTGATCCTAATCTACCTGTGGAAATTCTTTTAGCATCTCAAAATGAAAACATTTTTTTAAATGCTGTAGAAGAGGACAAAAACAGTACTCAACAAGATGACAATGTATTTGATAATGATGATGTGGATGATCCAAACTCTGCATTTAAAAATAATGCTGCTGGAAGTGATGATTTTCATACTACTCATAAGTTTGCAATCATTGTTAAACTTAATGACAGAGTTCCAATTAAATTGATAAATTTGAAAATTTTAGGTGATGTTTTAATGTATTGGTACGCTAATGACAGCAAAGAGTTTTACAAAATTGCTAACAAAGACTGGAAATTAAACTTGGACAAATGCAATACTTTTATTGATTCTGAAACTATGTTGATAGACGAAAATGTTCAAGATATGTCTTCTTCCCCAGAGAATGAACAAGGTTTTGAATATAAAAATTTCACTGAAGATGAAATATCGAATACAGAATATTTACCCTTAGGAACGTCTAGAAAACAATTATTTGTGAATGAAATCATGAAAAATAATACTATAAGTAAGAAAAAAGGTGAAACTCAATTTGCTAAATTCTATGATCCTGGTTACTACATTTTTTTCATGCCAATTTCTTTCCATAACTCTTTGCCTGAAGGTGTCTTTGTTCCTTCTGCTAGAGTCAAATATCTTTTACAAGTGTCTGTGATGGTTAGTAAAACTTTATGGAAGAAACAACAACAGCAACAAAAAAAGAATCAAAATTTTGATGCATTATCTTCTACTTCAGGCTCTGATAGTGAATCTGTATTATCTTCATCTGAACATAATTCTGCCAATAGATCTCACTCTTTCATTAACAGATTATCATCTAGTATTTTAAGTGGTGGTAATAATGATCATGGTCATGCTGAAGGTGCCTTATCTCCTTCTAATCATTCTCTGCACAGTAATGTTCAAACAGCTAATTTGGCAATGCAAAGAAATGGAAATCAATATAATAGTAATAGTATCTATCAGCAACAACAGCAGCCAAATCCAATCTTTGACTCCTATGGTATCATATATGGTGAATCTTTATTGAACATTGTCAGAACAGCACCACCTAGAGAGTTGTCTACAGCTAATAAACCAATATATGTCAATAGAGTTTGGAATGATTCTTTAGCTTATGAAATTTCTTTACCTGAAACCTATGTTCCATTGGAAAGTGAACTACCAATCAAAATGAAATTTACTCCATTAGATAAAACTTTAAAAATTAAAAGAATTAGAGTCGGTGTTGTTGAAAAGATATTTATTAAAAATAAATCATTGACAACAACTTTCAATCAAATGGAGCCTCTACTGGCTGATGTAAACAATCCATATTATGAAGATTTTATCAATAGTAGAAAGAAATATAGATGTTTATCTATATTAGAAGTCAAGCCTAATAGACAAACAGGTCATGCATCAATGAAGGAAGTTGTAATCACAAATTGTTCTAATGATAATATTTTCCAATATAGATCTAATCAAATAGATTCTATTGTCATAAATAGTAAAGTTAAGTTTCCTAAATTTGTTCCTTTTGCTACTTCTAATTTGACTAAACAACAGTTGAATCAATTGCCTCCTCCATATGGTGTAGATAAATATGAGCTTATCAATGAAGAAGTTGGTAATAGACCAACTAATACTGAAGATTCATCTGTTGTGGCTGAGGAACAAATTGAGAGTTATATTGCAGAATCAAACACTTTCAGAGAGGTTCACAAGGATTTCATTAAATCTACTTCAAACATTCCAATTCAATTCATAAATATTCATAGAAGACCTTTAAGAGGATTGTATGCTTCAAGCACTACATTCAACAGAGTACAAGTGAAACATAAATTAGAATTAGTTTTAAGAATTTCACAACAAATAGATCCAATTTCCAAAAAATATAAACATTTTGAAGTTGTCATTGATACTCCAATTGTACTTCTTTCTGAATTATGTGAATCTGACTCTATGGAATTACCAAGTTATAATAATGTGATGGTTGATGAAGTAGCAAGAACCAATCTAGATGATAAAGTTAGACCACCACCAGCATTTGAATATGTTCTGAGTGTTCCTAACTCTCCTCAACCAATGTCTCCAATAAACGAAATGTTTAGTGGAATGAAATTATTCAATGGTGATGCTAATAAAAATTTCAAAATTCCAAATGATTACTTGAGTAGTAGTGATGATGATGATGAAAACGGAAATACTAATGGTTTTGTACCAATAGGAAACATCAGTAATTTAAATTTATCAAATGATAAAAATGATTTCTTACCATCTTACCAAGATACTATTGGATTATTGAAAGGTGGAATTGATGATTTAAGTAGTGATCTATAAAGATTGAGCTAGTAATAATAGTAAATTAAATTTAAAAAAAAAAATCCATATTAATACAATATATATATATATATATATATATATATATATATTAATTTTAAAGTTAAAAAGGTAA
>LXPE01000001.1:42962-75310 GCA_001664025.1 Hanseniaspora valbyensis NRRL Y-1626
TTAATACAATATATATATATATATATATATATATATATAGTTCAAAATTTTTTTTAGTTAAAAAAAAAAGGAGGGGGGGGTTAATTCTTCCTTTTTAAAAAAAAATGTAGTTTATATTCTTAAAGCTCCTCTTGCTGTACTTACACCAGCAGAACTAATCCATGTTAAAGCACCTCTACCGAATGGGAAATAACTGACAACATAATATATCAAAGAAATACTTTCAATTAAAATAGCTACAACAGATAAAATAGAACTCTGAACAACAACAGAAAAGTAAATGACAGCGACAAAACTTAAAAAGAAGGCGACTGTGAAAACCATTCTATCTCTAGAGAATAAATGTTTGATATAAGTATAAGGTCCTCTAATTACACCAAATGAAGTTATGAACAAGAAAGAACCCATTGACCAAAGCAAAGCAAATTTTCTAGGTTTCATTGACAAAACTGGTAGTAGAAGAATACAAACTGTGAAACAGAAACAGGATGCTAGAAACATTATGAAGAAAAGAGAGTATCTTTCCCACATGGACAATGAAGAGTACCATCCTGGCTCAGTGTTGTTAGCTACTGTGTCTTGGTTATAAATCGGGAGTGAACCTAAAAGATTATTGAATCTACCACCAATTGTAGAAGACTCTGAACTTGCTGCTGCTGGAGGAGGAGAAGATGCAGAATTTTTGCTTTTTTGTTGCTGCCATTTATTATATGAATCTCTCAAACTTGATGTTTCCATTATGATTATTGTTATTTTGATATTTTTGAAATGTGATCTTCTTTTGGTTTTGTTGTAATAATGAGTGTTTTTTTTTGTTTTTTTTTTCAAAAAAAAGATATAAAACAAAAGGGTGTTAAATTATGATATTTATTTGCTGGATTATATTCATATACATATATATATATATTTTTAACGCTTTCAAAAATCACGTGAATAAAACCACCATTCCTTTTTTTTTCGTTTTAAACAAATGGTAAATAAATTTTGTTTTTAAATATATATATATATATATTTAATGTAATAATTATAATGGAACATGGGTGAATAAAAAGCTGATACTTTCACCGTTATGTAATCTTCTTATAGCTTCAGCTAAAGTACCACTGATATCAATGATATCAACAACATCTTTATAATTTTCCTTATCTTCTTTAGAAACAGGATTAGTATTTGTGAAGACTAATTTTTTTAATTCACTATTCTTGACTCTTTCTAAAGCATTGTTAGATAAGATAGCATGTGTGACCATAGCAATTGTTTGCTTGGCTCCATTTTCTTTCAAGATTTCAGCTGCTTTACACAAAGTACCACAAGTATCAGCCATATCATCAATCAAAATACAATTCTTGCCTTCAACATCACCTACAAGAACCATCCTAGAAACTTCATTAGCGACAGCTCTTTCCTTATGTAATAAAGCAAATTGTAAATCAAGTTTATCAGCTAAAGAGGCAACTCTTTTAGCACCACCTGCATCTGGAGACACAAGAATTAAATCCTTTTGATTGACATCATAATTATCCTTTATATATTTCAAAGTGGAAGGTTCAGCATATAAGTTATCAACAGGGATAGAAAAGAAACCTTGAATTTGGGAAGCATGTAAATCCATTGTGATAACATGATCACATCCAGCAGTGGTTAAAAGGTTTGCAACAAGTTTCGCAGTAATTGGAGATCTGGATTTATCCTTTCTATCTTGTCTAGCATAGAAAAAATTTGGAATAACACAAGTTACTTTCCTTACAGAAGCTGTCTTACAACAGTGAATCATTATTAGTAGTTCCATTAAGTAATCATTGATATTTAAATCTTTGTGATCAATACCAGTTTGAATTATATAAACATCTTCATCTCTAATGTTTTCAGCAATTGCAACACATGTCTCTCTGTTAGTATAATTATGAACGAATACATTAGTTTTGTTTAATCCTAACTTTTCTATAATCTTGTCTGTTAATTCAGGATGAGAGTTACCTGCTAAAACTTTAATACTATTAGAAGACATTTTAATGAGAAAAAAGAAAAAAGAGAAAGTTGGTTTAAAAGAAGCAAATTGTTGCTGGTTATGTATATAAACAAAGTTTTCTTTTTAAATCTAATTCTTTATTTATATTATTTCTTTATAAATTATTATTAGTTCAAAAATAAAAAAAAATAAAAAAAAAAAAGAAAAAAGGAACATATCAGGCAACTTTTGTTTTGACAAGAAGAAAAAAAAAAAAAAAAGAAAAAGAAAAGTCATTTCCTAAAAAAAATTTTGAGCTCTTGGTTTTTTTTAATTTTTTTTTTTGAATGGATCATGTGATGTACAACAGCTTTTAATATATTCTTGTTGTTGAAGATTGTTCTTTTTTTGGTCTTATTTCAATGTTTTTTACTAGTGTTTTTTAAAAAAAAAAAAATGACGCTGTTTTTATTTCTTACTTTCTTCTTTAGCCAATGATCAGAAAAAAAAAAATTAAATTGAGGAATTTTAGATTTACAATAAATTATAGATTATAGATAATATAATTATTTATATAAATCCATATATATATATCTACTTCTTCTTTAAATATATATTATAACCAAGATTTCAAGACAAAATTCACTAATACCACTAATAATAATAAAAAAATGTCTCATTTAAAACCATCTAGAGGTTATTTAAATAGTGATCCTAAACCATTACCACAAGAAGAAAATGTTCTTAAAAGACAACCTAGACCATTGAGAATGGTTAAATATGTTCCTACAAAAAGATTACAATATAACATTCCAATCAAAGAGTTTGATTTTTCATATGACCATAAGATCAGTAAAAAATTGAAAAAAAATGAAGTTATCATTCAAGTGGAATATGTTGGTTTGAATGGTCTTGATTGGAAGATCAAAAATGGTTTTGATTATGCTTATGATAATAGTATTGTGGACTTCAATTCTGAAACTTGTTTGGGTATTGAATTTGCAGGTGAAATCATTGAAGTCGCTGATAAGATGGATAGTGATTTGAATTTTCAAATAGGTAGAAAAGTTATGGGTATCTATTATGATATTCACAATGGTACTATGGAATCATGCATTAAAGTTAATTTGAAAACCAATTTAGTCATTGCACAACCTAATGAAATAAGTTCTATTTTAGCAGGTGGTTCCATTTTCAATTTGTTAACAGTATTACAAATATTTAGAAATATTCTTTATAAAGAAATTGATACTTTTAAAGCTAATAATGCTAATATTTTGATTATAGGTGGTGCTACAAACACTTCTGTCATGTTATTGAAATATTTGAACAAGATGGTAAATGTCAAGAATGTCACTATTATTGCCTCTTATGATGGCTGTGAATATTTGAAAAACATTTTCTATCAATGGAATGAAAACAACTGGAATTTTATTAATTACTATGAAAATGACCATAAAGATGAACTTTTAGATATTGTGAAAACATTTGGTAAATACAAGTATGTTTTTAATTTTGTTGGTGGAGAAGAATATTTGTCTTTTTCTAATGAGTTAGTTAAAAGTAAAGGGTACTTTATTTCAACTGTAGGATCCCTTATGTCTAATTATTCTACTGATATTTATCCAGAAAGTTATTATGGAAGCTCAGTAGATAACCTTAAGTCATGGGCTTCTTCCTTCTGGAAGTTTTATTACTATAAATTCCAATTTAACTTTAATTATGATGCTCAGTTATTAATGGAAGCTGAAGATTTATTGCAGAATCAACAAACCACTGATGAAACAAGAGTTTTAACTTGTCAAATAAACAAGGTATATGACTGGAAGGATTTCAAAGAAGCTTTCAGACAATTGAAATCTCAAAAGACCAAAGGTAAAATTATTTTAAAAATTGAAAAGTTTTAAAGAAATATAATATATATATATATATATGAAGTTATACATTTACTTTTTTTTTTCTTTTTTTTTTTAAACTAATTCCTCTCTCCGTATATATAATATAAAATTTAAATAAATAATGCTTAGTGCATTTATTTTTTAACTAGAATAGTAGCCAGAGCAATAATACAAATACTACCAATAAAAATAATCAACTTATTGCTATTTTTTTTTTCTAATTGATCATTAGCATTAGCAGATTGTTTAATTCTAATAGTGTCTTCAGAGTCTGTTTCATTTATTGATTTATCTTCCTTTTTTTCATACCGAAGGCTGGACTTTGTATTTGAAGTCTTGTGGGTATTAGGGCTTTCATGTAAAATTTCTAAATCACTATCATTACCATCTTCACTAGTACTGATCTCATGACTGCTAGAGTCATCACTTATAACAATAACTTTTTTTGCTGTATCCTTTTTAATGATTTTATTTTTTTTTTCTGCATCTTTTTGATTTTGATATTCTTTAACTTTATCAGCAAAGACTCTTTTAAAAATCAAGTTTTGACAATTCCATTCCATAGATTTTTTAGCATAAATTATTTTAGCTTCATCAGATGTATTAACACAACCACTAGATCTTTCATCCGAATTCATAAAAGAAAGCAACGCCATTGGAATTGATCTTGTAGCTGTCCAAGCAGGATTCCAAGATTCAGGATGGAAATCAGACATAGATAAGCAGAGTCTAGTGTTTTGCAGAAATCTACCATTAGGAGTGAGCATCATGATGGATGGAGGAGCAAATGGATAATTCTCTTTCACTTTAATACAACCAAAATACGTTCCTCCTTCAAATGGTGTGTCTGGAGATCCTGTAAGCAAATAATAAATGTTTAACATATTATCTTCATCAAATCTAACTTCTATCAATTTATCAGGATTTTTTTGAACATCTTTGTATTCTTTAGACAATCTTTTAACGGCAATAGCTTTGGACATTGTTTTGTTTCTGGTATTTTATTAAAGTTGGTTATATATATATTAATTATATATTTAGGATTTTTTTTTTAAAAAATTTTTTTTCCTTTTGTTCTTTAAATGTTTCAAACGATATTTTATGTGTTGTTTAATTCCTAGTATTTAAATATATCTTCCTTTTTGTTTTTTTTTAATAAAAAAAAAAAAAACCATCCAATTTGCCGCTGAAAAAGATGACGAAGGAATTGATAATGCTACACGTGATGTTTTAATACCGCAGACAATTTAATGTCCTTTTTAATATTTTTCTTATCCTGAAAGAAAATTATAAATCAATCCCTTTTTTGAAGATTTCAGTAATAGAAATGTTTTTTTTTGTGTTGTTATATATTGAAATGTTTTAATTACAGAGAGTTGATATATATATATATATATAATTCTAATTCTAATTCTAATTGGTAGTGTACATTTGTTTGAATATTCATAGGAAGTAGACATATTTTCCTTTTTATTATACTGATTTAAACAAAACAAAAAGGGAATTAAAAGTAATCAGACAGATCTATAGTTTATAAAAAATTTATTAATATTATCACCCTCTTTTTTTTAATAAAATAAAATATCACTAATATTATTTCAAGTTTCCGCTGTTATGTATATAATAATAATATTGTGTGTATATTTATTTATTTATTTATTTTTTTTTTTTAAAAAAAGTGTTTGCTTAAGCTGGCAATGGAATGTCCATCTTTTCATATATATCTATCACATCTTGTAACTCACCTATGCATAATATTTGTAAAGAACAACTTGGACAAGTGGCAATATTTGAAAGTTCATCTGCAGGAAGTTCCCCATCAGCTTTTTCTAAATCATCAAAAGCAAAATATAAGTCATCGATGTATATTTCAAATCTATCACCACATGGGCATGGATAGTGGAAAGTTTTTGTTTCTTCATCAAAACTCATATCATCTATTTCAATTTCATCATAGAATGTAGACATCTTTTGTGTGTGTATGTTAATATGTTGGGTAATTTCTTTGGGTTTTATTCAATGATTTAAAGAGTTTTATTTTTTTAATTATTTTTGTTTTTCATCAATTGTCTTAATTTTTATGTAAAAAAGAGAAGAGAAAAAAAAAAAAAAAAGAAACGTTTTAAAAATTTCATTTGAAAAAAAAAGTATATGTACACATATAATTGATTTGAGTTTTTTTTTTTGTTACACTTTTTTTTTTAAGATTTGCTTTTTTTTTTTCTCCGAACAGAAAACTTTAGAACTAAAATAATTATTTTTTTCTTGCCTATTTTTGCATTAAAAAAAAGTTTCTTTCAAAAAAAAAAACTTTACTATTATTTTTTTTAATATTTTTTTTTTGAGAAAAAAAATATTTCCGAAATTTTCAAACTTCCTTACTATACGCTAGAATCATGATATTGAAAACTTAGTTTATACTGTAGATTATGTGTGTGTGGCAAATTATTTATTCTTAAATGTATCAATAAATGTTGTAAGAAGAAAAAAAATAAGTAAAGAAACAAATAAACCACGACCATCTCAATCATAAAGTGTATGTAAAACACCATAAATTAGGAATGAAATATTGGATTTAGTATTACTATATTAGATTATTTTGGATGATGTTGAATATAAATTATAATTAAAGAGCTGTTATTAAAAAAAAAGAAAACAAGATTAAAACAAAGACAAAAAAAAACAAGGCTGTTGAGTATAGAAGCTTGAATAAGTATAGGGTGTATAAATAATGAGTATTAAAGTGGAAATTTTAAGGAAATTAACTAGTAAGTTCAACTTTTAGACGGTATTTGGTTATAATAAAAGTTTATAAAAAAAAAGGTCCAACACAGATGGATACAAAAGAGGGAGATTAATAGACATTGAATGCAATAGTAAGAATATATTGAAAAACACATTAAAGATTTTAAACAAATGAATAAAGTTTGTCATTTTTTTTAAAAAAACAGTATATGTTTTTGAAGCAGCTCTTTTCAATTATTATAATAAATACGATTCACACATTTCCCAGAGAATAAACGTAATCTTAATAAATATTAATATCTACAAACACATAAATTAAATGGAACAAAATTTATCTTTACTAACAAGTTTATTTTTATTTCAACAAAAAAAAGCAATACATTATTATTATAAAATAGAAATCAAAAATGGGTATTTCTCGTGATTCCAGACACAAAAGATCCAACACTGGTGCTAAAAGAGCTCAATTCAGAAAGAAAAGAAAATTTGAATTAGGTAGACAAGCTGCCAACACCAAGATTGGTCCAAAGAGAATTCATGCTGTCAGAACTAGAGGTGGTAACCAAAAATTCAGAGCTTTAAGAGTTGAAACCGGTAACTTCTCCTGGGCTTCTGAAGGTGTCGCCAAGAAGACCAGAATTGGTACCGTCGTTTACCATCCATCTAACAATGAATTAGTCAGAACCAACACTTTGACTAAGGCTGCTATTGTTCAAATTGATGCTACTCCATTCAAGCAATGGTACGAAGCTCACTACGGTCAAACCTTGGGTAAGAACAAAAAGAAGGCTGAAGAAGAAACCACCACCAAGTCTAGATCTGTTGAAAAGAAGATCGCTGCCAGAGCTGGTGATGCCAAGATCGAAGCCGCTGTTGAACACCAATTCAACTCTGGTAAGTTATACGCTGCTATCTCCTCTAGACCAGGTCAATCTGGTAGATGTGATGGTTACATCTTGGAAGGTGAAGAATTAGCCTTCTACTTAAAGAGATTAACTGCTAAGAAATAAATCAATCCGTTGATATAATATAATTATTGAATATATATGATATATAGAATATGAATTGAGGAGATTTTTTCAAACAATATCTAAAAAAATTCATTCTTTTTTATAAATACAAAAACAAACAAAAAGATAAATTTAAGACTCACAAATAAAAAATGAAAAAAAATTAATAATAATATTAATTAAGATGATAGAAATTTGAAGGAAACGTAAAATTTGTATTTTAAAATATTAATAATAATAATAATAATAATAAAAATTGCAAAGTTTATATTTTATAACAAAATGGAATGTTTATATTTGAGGAAATATAAAGTTTTATGTCTAATTCAAATATATAAATTTGTTATTCCGTTTAGTTTATGTAATAAAGTTTAAGGTAATTTCTTGATTCAATTATTATTTCATACATTTTATGGTAGTGAATACAAGGTAATATACGCTCTCTAATAGTTGTTCAAATATTCTAATAATATTATTGCTGAATACGATCGTTATTAAGATATGTTTATAATTTGATAATACCCTTTATATTTTACATGTCTTTTTCTATAAATAAATAATATATATATATATATATATAGTATCAAAAATTTGTATTAGAGAAATATATAATAAAAGAAACTAACTTAATTTCGGTTCATCTAAAAAATAAACACACATATAAATATGTAACTAAACGGATAAGAAAAAAAAAAAAAAAAATATATTTATTGTAATAAAGTAAAAAAAAAAATTTTTTTTTTTACCACTATTTATTTATTTGTCACTACTCTCACACATACTGTAATACTATTTGTTGATCCTTTACTGATTGTTTTAATTAGCTAATACATTATTGATTCTAGTCTTTTTATCCATTATTTGTTGGCCCATACACACATATAAACATTTTTCTCACCCCTTTTCTAATCTTTAAATATAATTTTTCCACAATATCTAAGAAAATTTTGTTTTGTTTTTCTAATGGGGGAAAAAAAAAAAACCTAGATCAATTTGTTTGGTGTTTTTTTTTGAAATATACCGGAAAAATAACATTTAAAAAAAAAAAAATGAAAAAATTAGCAACATCAATTTCATTTTTTTAAATCAAGTGTTTTGTGGGTTTTTCCTCTTTTTTGTTTTATTTTTCTTTTGTTTTTAATATCCTTTGTTATTTAACTTTTGTTGTAAGCCATTTTTTTTATTTTTTAAAATGAAATTCATACAGTATTCATTTTAATATTTTATTTTTACAACAATTTAATATTAATATTAAATTTAAAATATGCTGGTATTTGCTTATGATGAAAGGCCACCACCCACATACTCCAACAACAATTCTTTTATATATATATATATTTATGTGTTTTTTATAGCGAAAGAGAAGATATTAAAAAAAAACAAATAAATCATTCGTGAATGTTCAATTTCTTTTTGTTTTTCTTTTTGTTTTTTCTTTTTTTTTCTATTTTTTTCTATTTTTTCTATTTTTAAAAAGTCCTGGAATGATATTGTGCTTGTACAATTTTTTTATTTTTTTTTTTAATTATGTGTTTTTTTTTTCACATTCTCTTTCTCCTAAAAAAAAATTAATAAATTAATATATGTTTAAAAATTCTGTTTAAATTAATAATAACCTCAAAATATCCCCTTTTTTAAAACCTCAATATATTCTCCTATATTTTTTTTTTTATTTTAAATTCATTTCTTTATCAAAGTATTATTACAATTGTTGTTTGTATTTTAACCCTTTGAAACTTGTTGTAAGAAAAGAAGAAAAAAACACACCTTAGAAGGAGGGGGAAAAAAATTAATTAATTATCATGATCTGTTATTGTATATAGCTTTTCTTTTTTTTCTTTTTTCTTTTTTCTTTTTCGGTGATGTTTATTATATTGCCATTCCAATATGTTTCAAGTTTATATGAAACAAAAAAAAATCGCTCTAATGATTTTTTTTTTTATAGTAAAAATTTACTCAAAATAAACACACGATACATTGTATAAGTAAATGTTTCAGAAGTTGATCTTTTCAAAACATTTTTTCTTCACAAACAAACCATGTACATGTTAATCTTTTAAAAGTTTGTAAATAATGATGATGGGATGTTAGAGAATTAGAAGAGGGGAGGATAAATAGGCTTGTTAATAAATAAAATATATTTTTTTTTTCAGATGAATCCACCTGTTGTTATTTTAGTGTTTTTTTTTTTTTGAGGTATACATATTTATTATTCAGAATTTGTTGTTGTAGTAAAATAATTGAATTCCTATTTGTTGAAATATTTCAGGTAATAGTATAGGTGTATGTGTGTATATGTATATAACCCGTTTTACTACAGGGAAAAAAAAAAACATTATATTTATTTGCACTTAGTAAAAAAAATACAAAAAAAAAATTTAAATCTGATATATAGATAAAACAAAAGAAATTACAATAAAATTTGTTGAATCTGAAACATTTTTGCAAAATCAATATGTTTTTTTTTGGTTTTTAGTTAAATTAAAATATATATGTGAGTGCTTTTATTTTATTTTATTTTTAATTTGCCTATTTGCAGCTCTTTATCAAAATAAGGTAGTAATTTTTTAAAAATAAACAATAATAATAATAATATTTAAAAAAAATTTCTTTTGCTTAGTAATTGAATTAATAATTCTTTTGTTTTCTTATGTAATAATATTATTTCCCTTTTCTTTTTTAATTATAAATAATAACTTTAAAGAGAGAGAGAAAATTTGTACATGACGTATGTCCCACGGAATAACTTTAATTGTAATTATATATATATATATATATAAAAGGACTGTAAAGTATTTATTTTTTTTGATATATATATATAAGTACAATATATTATAATTTTATTTCTTTTAATTTTTGCTTATTCTATTTTCTTCTTTTTTTAGAGAAAAAAAAAATTCATATAATTTTTATAGTACCAAACCAACTTGCATTTTTTTTTTTTTAAAAATCCATAAACTGATTATTATTTACTTTTTAATTTTTTCATCTTTACATTAATAATAATAATAATTTTTATTTCTATTCTTTTTTTTTCTTTTTTTTTTTTTGTTTAATTATGAATAAATGTTTTACTAAACATAAAGTTTCTAGTTCCTCAGACTCTATGGCTCAATATACTCACGTTTGGCCTGTGAAACAAAGAACTGAAACTAAACAACAAAGACTATCTCATATCATAAAAACATGCATAAAATTCCAAGTCCTTCTTGAAAAACATAATGATGAAGAGAAATTTTGGATATTCATTTCTGCCCATTTGGAAAAAGTTTATTATTTTAAAAGAAAACCTACTTTTTTAAAAAAAACTTTTAAAAATTTCTTGATTTCTAAAATCCCTCTTTCAGAACCAATGCAAAAACTTTTCAATCTTTGCTCTGATATTTTCTATATTAATGAAGATGGTAATATAAGCTCAAGAAATAGAAGTAAAAAAACTGACAATTTAGATAGTAAAGATAATAATCTTGAAATCAAAATTGAAAATATCGAGCATATTGAAACGGAGAGGGAAGAAACAAGCATAAATGATAATCATCAGACTAAAGTGGAAGAGACAACGTCAAGTATTGATGTTAAGATGAAAGAATCAGGGACATATTGCAGTGAAGAATCTGATAATAAGACAGTTGTTTCAAGAAAGGAAAACGGACCTTTACTTGATAGCTCTGTTTACTATTCTCCACCAGCTCTAAAATCTCCCTTTGATTTCAATTACTATACTATTTTCCTAACAAATAGAAAGAATCGCTCCTCTTACACCTCCCCCATACCAGAACAAATTGCTGAGAATGGTGGAAATCATAATAACATTGATGATGTTCAATTGGAGAGTTCCTATAATCCTTTAGAGTCCCCATTGGTTGAATCATCTTTAAAAAATCTTGGTGATATAAGTTCAACCTGCCACTACTTACCTCAATTTCACTATCAAACCCACCATGCATGTAACCAATACACTCATTTCCTCCAATATAAAAACATAAATGACCGTGTTGAATATGCATTCAGCAAAAAATGAAACACAAACGCATACACACCTTAGCACATTCAGCTATTAACATATACATATATATATAAATAAATAAATAAAAATAAAAACTTTGCAATATTCTCAATAAAAATTAGAAACTATTCCTTCAAATTGAACTTAATGTTTTTTTTTCTTTTTTAATTATTCACTTTTAATAAGAACTTTATTATTTAATATTTGTTTATGACTAAAAATACTTTTGGTATTTTTGTGAAAAAAAAAAAATTTTTTTTATTTATTATTAGTAGGTTTAATATCTATAAATATAATCCCTGCATATTTTATTTATCTTATTTTAAAAAAATGAATTATCACCAAATTCATATTTATTTCATATTATTATTATTTTTCATATTCTAAATTTTTCTTATAATTAAATCAGGTATTCTAAAATTGAACAATATTTTTTCTGTCTGTCATGCACTCGTCAGAACAGGTCTGAAATTTTACTCATCATAATAAAGAAAATTTAACAATATAAAAAGAAAACAATAATAATAAACAAATAAATAGACAAACTTTTTGAAAGTGATAGATCATCCTCTCCAACAAGTAAATATAATATGCAGTTCTGATAAAAAAAAAAAAAAAGAAATATTAATAAATCAAAATTTCCTCTAATCAAACTAATAACATTTCACAGTCAAATCTTTAAACAAATATTATTTATATCGTTTAATCTTTTTTCTTAAGAATTAAAAAAAAAAATATCTTTCTTTGGTTTATTGATTTATATTATCTTAAATTTAAAATGAATATGCTTCGTATATCATCTTTTCAACTTTTACTTTTTAAAAAAAATTTCATTTCTGTTTAAATAGTAATAGAGGAAAAAAATATATATAGTTTTTTTTTTTGTTTTTGTTTTTTTTTTGGTACTCGAAAAATGAAAGCACCAATTACATATAATTTAAAACATGCCCTAAAAGGGAAATAACTTAAATTTTTCCAAAAACGGATATAAACAGGATATATTTATTTATTTAAAAAAAAAATTTAAAAATTTAAAAAAGAAACGTGTATTTTTTTTTTTTTTTTTTTTTTTTTAGTAATGTTATAATATAACCTTAAAAGAAAAAAAAATTAACAATAATCATATCCACATAAACCAATATATATATATTATTATGACAGATGTTTCATTACCAATTACCATACTCTTTATAGATCCACTACCTAGTAATTCACCAGATATAATCATCTCTTTAAACAATTCAATAACATTCAATGTAAATAGCAAAGGGAAAGTACAAGGAATCATAAACTTCCCAATAAACAAATTCAATCTATTGACTATAAGAAATAGTGATGATGAAAATGCAAAATTTGGAAACTACGGATACATTTTTAATTCTATAAAATACGCAAAATTAGTTTATAATGAAAATATGGAGATTTATAGTATTGAAGAATTGGTAGAACTTCCAAAAATATATTTCAGATACACTCAAACAATGTTTCAAATGCTTGATTATAATAATGATTTACAACATAGTCAACTCAAAGAATGGGATTTTTTAACCAGTTCTCTTAACAGTTTGGATCTTTCAGTATTTAAAAAAATTATAACTGCAACTAGTCCCATCAATGCTATCTATGTAGATACACATATGATATCAAATCAAGATCAAGAATTGTTAAAACCCGAAAATGTCACTAAAGATGTTTATAGTAATAATTCAGAAGTTGTATCTCTAAATTTGACAAATATAAATTTCAAATCTAAAGAAGCTATAAGAAAAGGGTATGAAATGGAGGATTTTATGGATTCAGCAAACTATTTAAGAACAATCATTTCAAATAAAAAAACATTTAATTTATTACAAGAAACTGCATTATCATTCATTCTAGGGTTTTCAATGGCAAACTATAGTTGTTTTATGCAATGGCACAGACTATTAGAGCTGATATTCAAATGCAATGATAAAGTTGAGGTTATTGAATATCTACAAAAATGCAATGCTATAGATGAAACAAATCTAAATTATAAAAAAAATTATTTAGCTCAATTTTATGACCTTATTTTCAGACAATGGAATTTACTTGATTGGGAATATAAAGTCTATTTTATAAATGTTTCTAAATGGGGGTTTTTCTTACAAAAAATCGAATTTAGTGCTGTTAATATGGAAATATATGACGATGATGATGATGATAATAATAATGAAGCAAGAGATCTAATGATTTTTAAAATTAAAAAACAATTGGAATCTTTACAAAAAGAAGATGAAGAAGATCCATTTAAAGATGAGAACAAAAAAGCAACTGTAGAAGAGATTCTTTCAGAAAAAGAAGAGGAAGAAAATTTTGATAAAGAAGATGTTTTAAACATATACGATACCAACAATGAGGATAATGAAAATTATGTTGAGTTATATGGTTCTTCAGAAGATGAGTTTGAACCGGCAGTTGTTTCCAATATTACATATAAAAAGACAAATATTCTTGATATAAAAAAATGATTGTTACCCGGATATGATATGCTATTTTTTTTTCTCTAAATATATTAAAAAAAATATAGTCATAGTTTTTTTTTTTTCAAAGATACTTTTTTTTTTTTTTTTTTTTTTTTAAAGAAAAAAAATTTTCCACTGGAACTTTTTTTTCTTAATAACTCACTGACAATACTCATCGTTACAAAATTAATAATAAAAAAAAAAAATTTCTTAATAAAATATATATACATTATAATAAACCAAACAAATAATTTATTTTATCTTTAATTTTTTTTTTTCTTATTACATATTATATATATTTAAATTATTTGTGAAAAAAATGTCTGAAGAAAGATTTTCCTTCCCAAAAGAAGAGGAAAGAATTTTACAACATTGGAAAGAAATTGATGCTTTCCAAACCTCTTTGAAATTAACTGAAAATAAGCCAAGATTCTCCTTCTTTGACGGTCCTCCTTTTGCCACTGGTACACCTCATTATGGTCATATCTTAGCCTCTACCACCAAGGATATTGTTCCAAGATATGCTACCATGAACGGTTATCATGTTGAAAGAAGATTTGGTTGGGATACTCATGGTTTACCAATTGAACATATTATTGACAAGAAATTGAACATCACTTGTAAAGAAGATGTCTTTGAATATGGTTTAGAAAACTATAACAACGAATGTAGAAAGATTGTTATGACTTATGCTGATGAATGGAGAAACACCATTGGTAGAGTTGGTAGATGGATTGATTTTGATAATGATTATAAGACCATGTACCCAACTTTCATGGAATCCTGTTGGTGGGCTTTCAAGCAATTACATGGAAAAGGTCAAGTTTACAGAGGTTACAAAGTCATGCCTTATTCCACTGGTTGTACCACTCCATTAAGTAATTTTGAAGCTCAACAAAACTATAAGGATGTCTATGATCCTGCTGTCACCATTGCCTTTGAATCTGTTGATCAAGAAAACACTTTCTTTGTTGCTTGGACTACTACCCCATGGACTTTGCCATCCAACTTAGCCTTATGTGTTAACCCAGATTTTGAATATGTTAAAATCTTTGATGAAAAGAAAGGTAAACATTTCATCTTATTAGAATCCTTATTGAAATCTTTATACAAGAAACCAGCTGCTGAAAAATTGACTACTGTTGCCAAATTTAAAGGTTCTGAATTAGTCGGTTCTAAGTATAAGCCATTGTTCCCATACTTCACTGAAGCTTATGGTGAAAAGGGTTTCAAGATTATTGGTGATTCTTATGTTTCCAATGATTCTGGTACTGGTATTGTTCACAACGCTCCAGCTTTTGGTGAAGAAGATTACACTGCTTGTTTGAAGAACGGTGTTATCACTGAAGATGATATCGTTCCAAACCCAGTTGATGATGCTGGTAAATTCACTGATGAAGTTGAATTGTTTAAAGGACAATATGTCAAGGATGCTGATAAACAAATTATCAAGCACTTGACAGAAACTGGTAACTTATTAGTCGCTTCTCAAATCAAGCATAGTTATCCTTTCTGTTGGAGATCTGATACTCCATTGATTTACAGAACTGTTCCAGCCTGGTTCATCAGAGTCAGACCTGTCGTTGACAAGATGTTAGCTTCTGTTGAAAAATCTAACTGGGTTCCAAACAATATCAAAGAAAAAAGATTTGCTAATTGGATCTCCAATGCTAGAGATTGGAATGTTTCAAGAAACAGATACTGGGGTACTCCAATTCCATTATGGGTTTCTGACGATTATGAAGAAATTGTTTGTGTTGGTTCTGTTGAAGAATTGAAGGAATTATCTGGTACCACTGAAGAAATCAATGATTTACACAGAGACAAGATTGACCACATAACCATTCCATCTAAACAAGGTAAAGGTGTTTTGAGAAGAGTCGAAGAAGTCTTTGATTGTTGGTTTGAATCTGGTTCCATGCCTTATGCTTCTCAACATTATCCATTTGAAAACAAGGAATCCTTTAACCAAACTGTTCCAGCTAATTTCATCTCTGAAGGTTTAGATCAAACTAGAGGTTGGTTCTACACTTTATCTGTTTTAGGTACCCACTTATTTGGTGAAGTTCCATTCAAGAACGTTATTGTCTCTGGTATTGTCTTAGCTGCTGATGGTAGAAAGATGTCCAAATCTTTGAAAAATTACCCAGATCCAAACATTGTTTTAGATTCCTATGGTGCTGATGCTTTGAGATTATACTTGATCAACTCTCCGGTATTGAAAGCTGAATCCTTGAAGTTTAAAGAAGAAGGCGTTAAAGAAGTCATCTCTAAAGTTTTATTACCATGGTGGAATTCTTTCAAATTTTTGGAAGGTCAAATTTCTTTGTTAAAGAAAGCTGAAAACATTGATTTCAAATTTGATCCTTCTTTGATCTCTGATAATGTTATGGATAGATGGTTAATGGCTAGTATGCAATCTCTTGTTGGTAACATTCACAAGGAAATGGCTGCTTACAAGTTATTCAATGTTGTTCCAAAATTATTAGAATTCATTGATCAATTAACCAACTGGTACATTAGATTTAACAGAAGAAGATTAAAAGGGGAAAATGGTATTGAAGACTGTAAGAAGGCTTTGAATACTCTTTTTGAAGCCTTGTTCGGTTTTGTTAGAGCTATGGCTCCATTCACTCCATTCTTGTCTGAAAATATTTATTTGAGAATGAAGGAATTCATTGGTGATGATGTCTTATCCGAATTTGGTGAAGATTTCAGATCTGTTCACTTCTTATCTTACCCTCAAGTCAGAGAAGAATTATTTGATGAAAAGATTGAATTAGCTGTTTCCAGAATGCAAACTGTTATTGAATTAGGTAGAAACATTAGAGAAAAGAAATCTATTTCCTTAAAGACTCCATTAAAAACTTTAATCATTTTACATGATGATGAATCTTACTTGAAGGATGTTGAAAGTTTAAAGACTTATATTCAAGAAGAATTAAATGTCAGAGATATTATCATCACTAGTGATGAAGAAAAATACAAGGTTGAATATAAAGCTTTCGCTGACTGGCCAACTTTAGGTAAGAAATTGAAAAAAGATATGAAGAAAGTTAAAGAAGGTTTACCTAAATTAACCTCTGATGAAGTCAAATCTTATAAAGCCACTGGTGAAGTTGAAGTCTCTGGTATAAAATTGGTTGCTGGTGATTTAACTGTTACTAGAGGTTTACCAGCTTCTGAAATCAATGATGGACAAGATGCTAGAACCTCTCAAGATGTTTTGATTATTATGGATACTAATGTCTATGATGAATTAAAGACCGAAGGTTTAGCAAGAGAAATCATCAACAGAATCCAAAAGTTGAGAAAGAAAGTCGGTTTGGAGCCAACTGATGATGTTGTTGTTCAATATAAGGTTTTAGAAGATACCATTGAATTTGATAAAGTTGTTGCTGAACATTATTCTATGATCTCTAAGACTGTCAGATCTGAACTTGAAAAGTTGGATGAATCTAAAGCTGATGCTATTGCTGATGAAGAACAAAACATTAATGATACTATCTTTAAGTTAAAGATTTTTAACATCAGCAATTAAGATAGATGAATTGAAAAAAAAGGAAAAAAGAAAAAAATTAAAAGTAAATGTTGTGATATTTATATATAAATATATAATAATAATAATAAGTTTCAAAATTTATAATTAAAAAATTTCATATATATATATATATAGCTTCTTATTTTTTTTTAGATTTAAACATTTTTGCTAATCTTTTAGAATTCAAAAATTTCTCTACTTCTAGAGGTTCATTAGAATTGTTTTTGCTCTTTTGCATTTTTATAGGTTGTGAATAAGCATCTTCGTATCTTGTAACAGGTCTAGACTCATCAAGTAATATGCTATTTTGTGTTTCTTTAGCTGTAAAAAATTTTACATTTTTATCCATTGATTTTAAGTTCAATACATTCGCTGTTTCTGTTGGTAAATCTCCGTTCCATTGTTGTTTTGAAGGAGATGGTTGATTATTGTTGAAAGTTTGTAAATTTGTTGTTTTTTCTGTATCTTTTATGGTTTGTTTTCTACTGTTATCATTGGTGTTTTGAATTTTTTTGGTAGCATTTATTTCTTTTATTTTTGGTAAATTGTCATTAAATGTATTATTGTAATTACTAGGATTTATTGACTCATTTAAACTTGAACTTGAATTAAACTTTTTGGAAAGTGAAAACAAAGAACTAGAATTTTTGTGGAATTGTGTGAAATTTTCTTCTGATGTAGAAACTTCCTTGTTATTAAACAATTTGGCTAGACTCAAACTATTTTTGTTTCTATCCACAGTTGATTTACTATTATCTGGCTCTTCAAAGTTTAATTCTTTTGCTAATTTTTTTAATCTCTCATTTGCTTTACTGTAGTTGTTATTAGCAGCTTTAGCATACCAATCAAACGCAAGTTTGCTATCTGTTTGACAACCAATCCCTTTTTCAAAGAATGACCCTAATGTGTATTGTGCTTTAGGAAAATCTAATAAAGCAGCTTTCTCAGCCCAAAGAAAAGATTCTCTCAAATCAACATCTAGCAAACCTTCAATACCAGATAAATAAAAAGAACAAAGTTTTAATTGAGCTTGAGGGTCTGGATTTTTACATTGACTCGCTTCAGTGTAATAATGAACACACAATAATTTGTTAGATTCCAAGTATGAATTACCTTTTTCATACATTTGTGCTAATTTTGTATTACTCTTTGTGTGTCCTAATGATGCTGCTTGAATGTAAAGATTTAAAGAATACTTGAGATCAGGTATAATTATATCAAGAAATCCTTTTTCATATATTTTAGCCAATTCATATGGTGCTTCACAGCAAGATTTATCTGCTCTTGCTGCTGCTCTAGCAAGCCAATTTATTCCGTTTTGTTGTGTTTTATAATCTTTACTAACACCCATGTCACCATTAAATAAAAAAATTCCTAATTTAAACATCGCTTTTGAATGATTTCTACTTGCTGCAAATTTTAAAAATTCAATAGTCTTTCTAGAATCTCTTGCAACTCCCAATCCCTTTTCATAACATTCAGCAGTTCTGAAAGCACTTTCAATATGACCATGTTTTGTAGCTGTTTGAAAAAGAATCAGTGCTTTTTTATAGTTTGTATGATCTAACAGTTCAGTTGAGTAGATATCTGCAAGTAAATATTGAGCATTCGAATAACTTTTCATTGATAATTTTTTTAAATAATGGCAACTCTCTTTAACAAGTTTTCTACTTAATAAAGCGTCTTTTTCTTTAATTTCTAAAGCTGTTTGTAATAGATATTCCACATACTCTAGAAGTAGATCAGCATTCTTAGAGTTTTCCAGGTTTTTTCTGTACATTTTAATAGTTTCATATTTTGGTAAAAGTATGGAAGACACTTTAGGGTTATTTGATATATGTTTTGTTTGGTCTTGATCCTTATTTGGCTCTTCAATATTAATTCCATTTTTATATAATTCTACAATGTTTCTATTTTTTTTACCATTATCATCTTTACTTTCAAAAGAAAAAACATCTTGATTGTCAAATTCCGTATCTTGCTTTAATTCTTGAATTATAGTGTTATTATTTAATTCATCAGTTGTTTCTTTCTCTTGTAAATTGGTTATTTTTTCTGCTTCATCATCATTGATGTTTTTACTGGTAATAGGGAATTTATAATTGTTAGTTTTATCAAAACTTATGTCAGCTTCAATTATATTTGAAGCTTCTTTACGTTCTACATTATGTTTAAATAAAGTATATCTGTCAATTTTATTTTCATTATTCATAGAACTTAATCCAGTTGTTTCTGAATTAACAAAATTAAAATGACTAGGCTTTTCCATTGGAGAATAGTTACTTGAGTCACTGTGTTCTTCATTATATTCATTTCCGGTTACTAAAGATTGTGTCGTACTTGTAGTTTCTAATGAGCTTAATGAATCTGTTTGGTTAAAGTTTATCAAATTGGAGAAAGCATTGATGTTTGCTATAGAGTTAATTTTCATAGTTTCACTCATGTCAGGTTATTTTAATAAAAATAAACGAAAGTATTGTACAAACTAAATATTATTATTATTTTATAGAAAGAGAGATCAACTCTGTTAAATTTAAAATAAAAAAAGGTATATATATATATATATTATTATCCTTTATATATTTCTTGGATATTTTATTTTTAATTTTATATAATTTCTTAAATATAAGTATAATATAATTAATATAATGCTTTTTTTTTTCTTTTTTGTGAGATGTATTTTTTTTTTTTTTGTACAAGAATAACTAACATTTAATCAAATATCCTAAAATAGAAATGTTTAAGTAAACAAATTTTATCTTCAAAAAAAAAAAAAAAAATCAGCCATATACGCATACAGAAATAAATATATTTTTAACTATCAATTTCTAATCTTTATTTAAAAATTTAAGGGTATATTAAAGATAATTGTTGTGTTATATATATATATATTGTTTATTTTGTTTTTGTGTTTTTTTTTGTCTTTTAATGATCTCATAATATCACCACCTTAATATATATATATATTCCTTATTCATCTTCAATTTTTGGATCACCTACACCATCTTGGTAAATTGCGAAAAGACATTCACCTTCAGGTAGACAAGGAGAATCAACAACTTTACAAGCTCTTTGAACTCCTTTACTTTTTCTTAATGATAATCTTGTAGTAGAAGCATGAGCCAAAATATTACCACCAATTGGTTTCTTTGGATCAGGGTTATACATATTCATAGCACCATCAACAGATGCAGACACTTGATTTGTAATAACAATGGCAACACCAAATTGATCAGCTATTCTTTGTAAACTTCTCATAAATTTGGCTAAATGCAATTGTCTAGCTGATAGTTCACCTCTACCAGAAAAATCAGTTCTATATAATGCCATAACAGAATCAACAATAATTAAACCAAATCTTGTTTGAGTCATTAATAAAGAAGCTTCAGTTAGCAATTTTAATTGATGGTCTGAATTATAAGCTCTTGCATAGGCAACATTATTCAACGCCAAATCTGGATCAATATCGTATCTCTTAGCAATATCAGTTAATCTTTCAGGTCTGAAAGTACCCTCAGTATCAATGTATAAACATTTACCTTCAGCACCACCATAATTCAATGGTAATTGACAAGTGATAGCTAAAGTATGACACAATTGAGATTTACCAGTTCTAAATTCACCGTATAATTCTGTAATAGCACCAGTCTCAATTCCACCTCCTAATAAAGCATCTAAATTTTGAGAACCTGTTGTAATAGTTAACAATTGTTCTCTTGCCTTTTTGAAATCAGAAGCTGTTGTGAAACCTAAATTAACATATTTGGATGCTTCTTGTAATAAATGATCTGCTTTCAAATCAGAAATACCTTTAACTTCTAATAAATCTTTCTTAATAGCATAAGCTATAGATTCAACAGTATGATATCCTGATTCTCTCAAGTTGATTAAATCATTTTTAGAAATTCTACCTCCTAATAATTTATCCAATTGAGTGAAATTACATGGTGCCATGTATTCTTCTTCATCATCTTCTTGTTCTTGCATGTTTATATCTTTATTGGCATTATCTACATCCTCTTCTAATTGATTTTTTAAAATTTTGGAATCAGTGATAGGTTCAGTAGAGATGTGGCTTTGACTTTCTTCAATGAAATCTTGTTCCTTGTTACTGTTAGTCATCTTTTTAATTGAATATATTATACTAGATTAAAGTTAATTCTTACTGGGTTTTTTTTTCTAAATCTTTCTCTTTTATTGAATAAAAAGAAAGAATATATACTTTTGAAAATAAATATATATAATCGAAAGTGGCAAAAAGAGAAAAGTCGACAAAAAAAAAAAAACTCGAAACTTTTTAGTATGTTTCTGAAACTGTTTTTACGCGTTTGTTTAGGAATAGTTTGGTCTTTCTATTAACTGTTTTTTAATATATTTCAGATTAACGTCACAATTTATATATTATATTTTTTAGTTTTTTTTTTTTTTTTTTTTTGCCACCCAAAAGCTATCAATTAGGATTTCTTAATTTTGGAGTTCGGCTTTCTTTTTCTAATGCTTAACATTAAATCCGATAATATATTAAAAACGTGACTAAAGAAAGAAGAATACAAAGGAATACATTTATAAATCCTTGAATTTTTTTTATTGTATATATTTATAATTACTTTTTTTAAATAATAAATAACAATGTCACAACAAGATCCAAGTACCATCAATGGTGGTATAGTAGTAGCAATGACAGGTAAAGATTGTGTTGCCATAGCATGTGATTTAAGATTAGGTTCTCAATCATTAGGTGTTGCTAATAACTTTGAGAAAATATATCAATATGGTAAAGTTTTTATAGGATTCACTGGTCTAGCCACAGATGCTTTAACATTATCTTCAGATCTAAAATATAAACATAATCTATATAAATTGAAAGAGAATAGGGGTATTCAACCAGAGGTGTTTGCCAATTTGATAAGTTCTACTCTTTATGAAAAAAGATTTGGTCCATATTTTTCAACTCCTGTTGTAGCAGGTTTGAATGAAAAGACTGGTGAACCATACGTAGCAGGATTTGATTGTATTGGTTGTATTGATGCTGCTAGAGATTTTATTGTTGCAGGTACTGCATCTGACCAATTGTTTGGTATGTGTGAAGCTTTATATGAACCTAATCTAGAACCAGAAGACTTATTTGAGACTATTTCACAAGCTTTGTTAAATGCTGCTGATAGAGATGCTATTTCTGGTTGGGGTGCTGCCGTTTATATGATCACAAAGGATAAGGTTACAAAGACTTACTTAAAGACTAGACAAGATTAAAGTATGTATGTAAAAGTTTTTAAATATATATGTTTATGTTAATGTTTATTTTTTTTTGATTTTTTTTTTTTAAATTTATTTCTGAAAATGATAAAAAGAATATATATGGATAGTAGTAATGTTAATTGTATTATTCAATGGTGAATTTAATTAGATAAATTATTTTTTTTTTTTTTTTAAAAGAAAAAACTTTGTTTAATACCGAAAGCCTTCTACATAAATATTATATAAATATATAATGTTTAATTTCAACATTACATTCATATTTTTTCTTTTTTTTCTATTTCTACTTACATGATTTTAAAAATTAATATTGTTCCTAATCCTAATAAGAAACAATTATTAATCGCTCTTCTATTCTTTTCAAATATTACTTATTTTCTTCAGCTTTTTGTTTTGATAATTTCAAATCTCTTTCTTTAATTTTTTCTTGTAACAATTTCTTCAAATATTCACCTTCACCAAACTCTTCTTCTCTCATTTGACGTATTTTTTGTTCTCTTATAGCATTAGCTTCCTTGGATTTATTAATATTTTGATTAACACCATCTATTCTGGCTTCATGCAAACATCTGGATAATGAATCTTTTTCAATATTACATGCACCAACAGCTTGACTCAAGAATGCTCTTTGATGGCATTCATTCAATGCTTGAATTAATTCATAACAAGATACAAATCTTTCACCTTCTAAATGTGGATGCATTTTTTTTTTTAATGTTAATATATTATAGCGGTTATGTTTGGAGAGTTTTCCTTGGAAATTCAATCTATTTTATTCTTTTTCTTGAAAGTTGAAATTAAATTTAAGATTTGTTTTTTTTTTTTTCTCAGTTCCCTCTATGTAAAAAAAAAATTTTTTTTTTTTAGGAAGAAATTCTTATATGGCCAGGAATCTTTAAAATTAATTTTAAATTTTTACAGAACTCTAAAAATAAACATATATACAACCACTACCAAATTAAATTTTAAAATGTGGTTACCTTGGAAGAACAATAAAATAGATACACAAGAACAAAATAGTGTCTCTGCAGATGTATCTGTTTCTAACAATAAAAAAGAGCAGACACCTGTGACTGAAATTACTCCTTTTAAAATAACCAAATCAATTGAAGAACTTGCGAGTGAATATAAAGAAAGAAGAAGAACTGAAATGTTGAGATTTATGGGTGTTTCTCTTTTTACCCTTGTCATTGCTAGATACACATATACCAGTATTCAAGCTAGAAAATATGTACCTAAACTATTTGAAGGAAACCAAAAGATTCCACCATCAGCATATAAATCAGAATCCATGTCTGCATTAGGGCTTGGTACAGGTTTGGCATTAGGTAGTTTCGGTATGTTAGTCTATGGAACTTGTTGGTGTAATGATATTTTAACCCCTAAAGAATTCTCTTTCAAAATCAGAAGAGCTATATTGGGTGAACAAGGTGCTAAAGATTTAGAGTTGAAACATCAAGAACTATTCAAAACAGAACAACAAGATATTGATGAATTTAAGAAAATGTTTGATGATGGTTGGGGTCAAAAAAATAAAAAAGAAGAAGAAGAAAAGAAATTTGAATAAACTATTTTAGTAATAATAATCTACTTACTCCATGTATATAAATATATCTAATGATATAATAAAAAAATAAATCATTATAATTATTATAATTTTAATACTGCAATTCATTTTTTTTTTTTTTTTGAAAAAACCCCTTAACTATCTTTTTATCACGTGTATTGCACTGAATTTAAACCAAAAAAGACAAAAAAAAATTTAAAAAAAAAACAGATATTGATTTAATTAACCAAGAAACTACAATAATAATTATACTAATCAATATCATACAAATACAATATTCTTAATTTTATAAGAATGAGTGAGGATAATCTTAATACGGCTACTAGTAATAGTAAAATTATTAAACAAAATATAGAAAATCAATCAATATATAAAACATATAATAGCAACAGTAGTAATGTCAGCTCAAAACAAAAGCTTAATCTTGATACTGCAGTACCGTCACCATACAAAACATCTGTTAAATCACCATTGCAAACACCAGCAGATTCTAGTACAGTATCAAACATTGACTTAAATAATATAGGAAAGAAAAAAAGAGATTCACTAATATTATCAACATCCTTTGTATCAGCAAGAAATAGAAATGGTTATATGTCACCTGTTGATAGATCTAACAGTAATACTATTAATAATTTAAGAAGTAATAATGGTTCTTTAACTGCACAATCATCTGCTACTTCTCTTAAAGATATTTCATTAACTGGTGGTGACCCTCTTAAAAACAAACCTCAAAGTATGATTTTTTCATCATCAGATTCTTTAAATAAGAATAAACCTGTGAATAATGTAAACATAGAAAATAAAGAACTCAGGAAACCTCCGAGTTCTGGATTTTTAATAAATCAATTTACTCCTATGTCTCCTTTAGATTCAATGAAAGATAGTCCCTCAAAACAAAAATCCAAAGATATAAAGTTTAAATCAAGAAGAAATACAATTAATGAACCGATAAAATCTTCAAATATGGAAAATAATATTGGGAGTTCTAGCTTTAAACCAACTCTTCCCCCTTCACAAGAGTTTTCAAAAGATAAGGTTGTTGACTTTAAAGAAGAAAGAGAAGTTTTAGCTGCTGAAAAAAATTTGATATCAAAAATAAGTAAAATATCTAGAAGTTTGAATAAACATTATGAACAACAAAATCATTATAAAAAAATACTAGATGATATAGAAAAACATATTATGATGGGAAGTTATACATCAGATCATATAAATCAATATTCTACAAAGCTAAAAGCTAGTAATAGTATGCACCAAAATGTCACAGTAATAAAAAATATGGAGACAGAATTATTGGCATTACAAAAAAAACTTGATGAATTATTGTTATTTAAACATGATCTAAACAAAAGGCAAGAATCAAATGAGTCACCAGATTCACACCTATTTTTATTCAACAACAATAATAATACTAGTAATACTGATGTACATTCTAATAATGCTAATAAGAACAACAAAGATAGTCTTCCATATAATGAAGAAGCATTTATCACCCCACTTCAACAAATACAACCAAAATTTCACAGCACTGCAGATATGTCACCTTTCTCTGATGTTCAAAGTAGGTTTGCAACAAGTAGACGAATGACATCAACAGGTTCTCAATTAGATATTATTTCAAGTGACGCTGCTACTGAAGATGCTACATGGGAAGTAAGTAATTGTCTGCAAAGTTTACAAGAAAGAACAAATGATCATGAATTTATTTTAAATAAATCAAATAGATTAATAGAAGTTTTGAAGAAAAATCCTAAATTGAAAGATGAATTAGTTTCTTCTGCTTATTTACCTGCCATTCAACAAATGATTCTCAATGATAACAAAAAAATTGTAGCTTCTGGATATAGAGTTTGTAGACATTTGTTAATTGAGTCTACAGTTGATATTCAATCAATTCAAAAAGTTTGGGAAAGAAGTAAAGTTGAGATAGCTTTAATAAAAACTTTAACAAATAATACTTTAGCAGACTCCAATATGGAAAAGGAACAAGCCATTAAACTTATAAGAGCTGTTATGGAAGCTTCTAGAACTGTGTCATTAGGTATTATACAAGCTGTCATTTCATCTCTTGAACCTTCAGATGCAAACAGCATAAGTACAAATGAGTCAGCTTTCTTAGATAATCTGAACAAAAATGATTCAATAAGAGATAGCACAATTGAACTTTTGTTGGAAATGTGTTATTTAGCACCAATGAATATAGTTCAAAGTAAATGTAACCGATTATTGGAATCTTTGATTATCGGCCACAAAAATTACAAATTATCAAAGATTATAATGGAAACAATGTTGAATTTAATGACATTTCATGAAACAAGAAAACATTATTTGAAATATTTTTCTCTTCAGTTTTTGTTTGAGATTTTGACTGGAATTATTGATTTTTCTGAAAATCAAAATTTACCAACAAAATTAATTGAAAAATGTATTGTGCTTTTATCTTTTTCTTTGAAATCTTTTACAGGTTTGATGATTTTTGCTACTGATAACTTTAAACAAATTAAAGAATTAGTCCGATTTTTAAAAGTTCCATCATTAATCAGATATTTGGTTGATTTGTTTTTAGATGTTTTGAACATAAAAAAATTGGACTATTTTGACGATGATTTCCATGAAAAGAAAAATAAAACATTTAAATTATTGGCTAATAATCTAGATAATGAATTAAATGTTGTTATCCAATATCAATCTATTCTTGCTAGAGTTTTAGTTGATTGTAATCTTTCATATTTTTTGAAATTAGCACTAATGAGTGACACTAAAAAATCAACAAACTCTATAAAATGCAAATATTTATTATCTGAGTTTAGAAAAATATGTGGTCAGCTATTATTTACTGAAACATTAAACCAAAACTTGGATTTACAAATTCCTAAAAATTCTTTCAATTTTTCTCAACGCAAATCGAGTATTGTTACTGGAGAAGAAAATGCAAATAATTTACTTGTAAATTTAGTTATAACTTATTCTCAATATGTCAATATGTCTTATCTTTTAAATGAACAAAAAAAGACACATAATTTGGATATTGTGAAGGATGATTCGTATAGACAGTTGGACTCTAGCATGATCAATAATTTAGATGAAGGTTCTTTCAAACATTTAATTGATCAAACAGGTGTTTTACAATCTAAAAAATATGCTGAATGGAATTGGGGATTATTATTATTTATTTGTAAAAATTTATTGAATGTTAATAGTAGAATTGATGATTTGAATAAAAGCACCAAATTTATGAGAAGATTGTTAGTCTTTTACAGACCGTTTAGATATAGATTCTCAGCATTGAAAATTGAAAATATTAAAAATGGAGACTTGATTATTGATGTTGGATGTGAATTTTTTAGAGTTTTAACAAAAAGTGAAGCAGGAATGAAGATTTTTAATGAAGATTTGAAATTTTTTCCTCAAATTATAAATTGTTTCTATAAATTATTTGAAAACATTTTCGAACAAAATGTATTTTCCCAAAATTCTTTGAAATTTACTTTATCATCAGGATACATAAAAATTTTGGCTAATTTAACAACTACCAAACAAGGTGTTGCTATGTTAAATAAATGGAATATTTTCAGTATTGTGTATAAGCTTTTCCAATATAAAGGTAAAGAATTTCAATACATATTGTCATTATTTATTAGAGAATTAAAATTATGGGAATCGCCACATCCGTTAATGATATTGAAAAAAGCATTAGTTCATCATAATCATTCGATAAGAAATCTAGCTACTGAAATGATTGGTTACCATTTGGGTTTATTGCCAAAACCGGAACTTTCAGTAAAGACTATTACCTTATACACTAAAGATTTAAGTAATTTTGATGAAAAATCACATTTATTGGCAATTGAGTCACTAACACAAAAGCAAGAAATAGAACTTTTAGAGCTTTTAGTAGAACAGCTTTATGATATATCACCTGGTGTAGTTGCTTCAGCAGATAGATTGTTGTACACTTATTCAAATAATGAATACTATGATTCAAGTTGTATATCAAAACATAGTTTCACAAGAAGTATGAACACTGTCATTCCTTTAATTGAACCTGTTATTGAACAATTGATAATGATAAATTCACCATTATTATACTCTATCCTAACAGCTCCCATGGGATTTAAAATATTAGACGGCATTGGACATTTGAATAATGAAAGAAACAAATGGTTATCTTTTAAAAACTTTGAATATGTTTCTTTAATTGAACATATGATATCTGATAGTTTGGAATTAAAACACAGTCAAACAATTAATAATGACACTAAAGAAATGCCTCTTCATTTTTACAAATCTTTATCAACAACTGAATCTGGAATAAGATATATTGCATCCAAAGGTGACTTTGTTTTCTTTAGTAATAATATCAGAGAATTTGCAATGCACATAGAAGATGATGTTTTATACTTCACATCAAGAATTAATTCTTTGAAGAGTGCTTTGTGGTGTGTTGCATTTATAGGGTCTTCTGATTTGGGTATAAATATGGTGGAGTCTTCTCATTTGATTCATGATTTAATCAAAATTTCAAAGTTTGCCAAAAATGTTTCAATAAAGTTTACTTGTTTCTTTGCTCTTGGATTAATATCAAAAACAAAAACAGGTTGTGAAATTGTTAATGAATTAGGATGGGATTGTTCAGTTGATTCTAGAGGAGAGCCAAATGGAGTTTGTCTACCTTTAGATATAAACTCATTTTTAACTTTCCCTGAAGCATTAAAGAAGGATGGTATTTGGGAAAGTCTGGAAAGTATTACTAATAATGATATGTTTTTAGATGAAGTTTTTAATAATCAAAATAATACAGCTGGATTAACAGGTTATAAAAGTAATGAATCGCCAAGTAAAATAAATAATGCTTTGCATGATAGTGTTAGTTTTTATCACCATAATTCAAACCACATTCAGAATGCTAATAGCAGTAATAATAAAACTATTACTGGGCTTGGTGTATTACCTGAAGAAAGTAATATTTATCCTGATGAATCAAACTATGGAACAATTTTAGAAAAAGATCCTAATGATTTGTCAATTAATGATGATATTAAAGAATCTTCAATGAGTTTAGTATCTAAACAGCCAAGCATATTGGAGAAAAAAGGAAATGATACTAGTAGAACTGGTAATGAATTTTATCCAGATATGTCTTCTTCTGATACACCATCTATAGTATTTAGTGATGACAGTTTTGATGCTTCTGGGTTAGCTGAAGGGGCTGCTAATAATGAAGATGGAAACCAATTGGTTGTTCCTGTTGAGAAATTCAAGACTGATGTGGTTAATGGTAGTAAAACTTTAAATGAAAAGGGAGAAGATAATAAATTTTCAAATAAACTAAATTCAGAACCTCCATTGCCAGATATGACTTTAGGAATTGATTTAGACAATTTACTATTTATGACAAGAATCATAGAAGATCCTACTTTGTTGAATGATGAAGACTATGAAACAGAGTTAAAACTAAAAAGACAAGAAAATATGATTCAAACTTTGAATGAATATGGTAATAAAAAAACTAACCCATCATTTCATTCAAAAAATATTTTTAATTCAGATATGGATGGCGTTGTAAATAACAGTGATTTTAGTTCAATACCGGAACATTATAACCAAGATGACAATAGCAGTGATTACTTTTTCCAAAGAATCATTCAACTAGTTTCCCAATTAAATAATCATTTCTTATTGAATGAGTCTAGAAGAGAATTGATGAAATATTACAAAACTCCCAAACTTAATGGATATTTTACTCAACCTGATATAGTGAATAAAGTTGTAGATTTCATGTCTATTTACAAATTTTCATTCCAAGTTAGAAAATTTTTATGTGATTTATTTTTGAGTAACAAAAGTATTGAAATTTTAATGAAAAAGGAATTAATAAAAACAAAATACTATGATATGTAAAATATTATATATTACTATTTAGAAAGTTATCGAGGTAAATTATCTTAAATAAAATATAATGAATAATTAAATTGTTAGGTGGTTTTTGTTTTAATTAAACATATATATGTTTTTTAATCACATGATTGATTACTTGTTTTTTTTTTTTCTAGTAATCAACGTAAACTTTTTGACCCTTTAATTTTATTTTATTTTTTTGCCACTTAAAATTTTAAAAAAAATATATATATTATTATTAAATTTTTTAAAGAATATATACATTTTCAACAACAGTAGTAAATTAATTATTTAAAAACAGATTAAACACAAACCAATAAATAAAAAAATTGTATTTTAAAAAATGGCTAGAAATCCAGGTAATGGAGGTTTTAAATCCTTTTCAGATTTAGTAAGAGAAGAAGCTGGTGATGATGAAGATAGAAACACTTTTGCTGGTGGTGAGACATCAGGTTTAGAAATACAAGATCCAAAGAAGGAAAGAGAAAGACTTATGAAGCAATTAAGAGAACAAAGTGAAGCTAATGGTGGATCTAGTGAAAACAACACAAAAGCTTTATTACAACAATTAATGGAAAAGGCTCAACAAAATGGTGCTGCTCCTGCTGATGATTCAGATGATGATTTTGAAGATGAACAACCGTTAGGACAAGGTAGAAGATTGGGTAGTAATTTAGATCCATCAGTAGAATCGGCTAATCAAGAAACAGATCAACAAACACCTCAGTCTATTGTTAGAAGTAGACCAAGTAAAGTCTCAAGAGAAATTACTTTTTGGGCTGATGGATTCACTTTAGGTCATGATCCAACAGGTAAATTATATCGATATGATGATGCAGCCAATGCTCATTATTTGAAAGAATTAGATCAAGGAAGAGCTCCTTTGAATCTTTTGGATGTTGAACTTGGACAAAGAGTTGATGTTACTGTTAAAAAAAATACTGATCAAAAATATGTTAAACCCAAGAAGATTGGTGGTTTTGAAGGACAAGGTGCAAGATTAGGTTCTGAAGTTCCAACAGAGATTCCAGAAATGATTGAAGTTAAGTCATCTGAGGGAGTTGCTAAGCCAATGACAGAAGAAGAGCTAGCTAGAAAACAACCTGTTGAAGAAGGAGAAACAAAGCTTCAGATTAGATATGCTAATGGATCAAAAGAAGTTTATAAAGTATCTCTAAAGACAACTATTGGAGAATTATATTCATATGTTAAGCAAGGTGGAAAGTTTAATACTCCTATAGAGAAGCCATTTACAATCAATCATGTTTTTCCTTTGAAACCTATTACGGAAATGGATAATACTTTGGAAGATGAAGGTTTAAAAAATGCAGCAGTTGTTCAGAGATGGGTTTTATAATTTTGAGACAATGTTTTTTTTTAAATAATATATATATATATATATATAGATTGGTAAAACGTTCATTTATATAGATATATATGTGTGTATATTAATACAGATTTTTTTTTTTTTTAAATTTTTTTTTTTTAGTATAGTTTTAAATCTCCAGTAATTTGATCTAAAATACTTTTTGGAGCTGGACCTATACCAATAACTGTTATTGTACCTGGTTCAACTTGGGTTCTACCAGCATCTCTTATTGGACAAGCCATGACACCTAATTCTTTAGCTTTGAACCAAAGTTCTTGTAAATGTTCTTCATTTTTAATTTGTAAAGTAATCTTAGCTTGACCTCTTTGTAACCATTTTTCTAATAATTTAGGACCATTTAAAGAATTGTTTAAAGATCTGAAACAAGCTAAGGTAGCATGACAAGATTGGGCAATTGTTTTACCTTTAGTCATTTGAAGATCTTTTCTAATACAAATAGCTAATCTAACTTCATCATTTAAATTAGCAAATTCTTGTGCTTTAGTATTCATGAAATCATCAACAGATTCCATATCTGATTCTTCATCTGAATCGTATTCTTCCTCATCGGAAGATTGTGATTCAGTCTGTAGTTGTTTGGTCTTTTTATTACAGCATTTTTTT
>LXPE01000001.1:84115-129532 GCA_001664025.1 Hanseniaspora valbyensis NRRL Y-1626
TTTGTTTGTTAGTTTATTTTTTTTTTTTTTTTTAAGAGGGTTAAAAAAATATATATATATATTATTTTTTTCTAATTTTAATACGTTGAAAATTTTTTGGGACTGTGATAAAAAAAATAACAAACGTGTAGTTTTGTTTGTTTGTTTCTAATGTCTGAGAATCCGGGTAGTTGAGATGCGCGTTGAACGCTACCCTAACTTTGAGGTCCCAAAAGAGAATATCGGAGAACTATAGAATAGAGTTCGACGAATGAAAAGTGTTAGATGAAAAGTTTTCACACACACACACATTAAAAACACACACACACAGATTTTCTGGTAACAAAGAATGATAATGGAAACATTATATAGAGATATAATATATATATGAACCCAATCGATTCAAAACCTTAAGATAACAACATTAGGTAAATTATAAAATAAATAAATAAATTTAACTGAGTTTACAAAGTAACCACGTGGATATATAACCTTGAATTAGCTATAAGAATTCATATATTTTCATACATCTAATGTTCTTTCGGATATTATACTTCTTTTAATTAATAGATTTAATTTTTTTAATTTTTTTTTGCTAATGTTGAAATTGTCATTAATAATAAAATGTAGAAAAAAATAAATATTTTCTACTTAATCTATATACATATATAGGTAATTTTTTTTTACATTAAAAATTTTTTTGTTGTTTATAGATCATGAAACTTTAATTAAATAATTAAAGAACACATTTATTCCGATGTTGAAATCAAAAGATATTTTTTTTTGAAAATTTAAAAAAAAAAGTCAAAATTTATAATAATAATAATAATAATAATGACAATTAGAAACTTGTTTTAATTGTTGTTGTTGTTTTTTTTTATTATATTCCTTACACAGTAGGGTTTTATAATATTATTATTTATGTTTTTTACTTCTTTTAATTTTCCTTCTCTTCCCCTTTTTTTTTTTTTTTTATTTTACTTAAAAGTTAGTAAACTTATTTCTGGGCATACTTTTCTCTGTAGAACTTAGCAGCTTCAACCATATGAGTCAAAGATAACTTAGTTTCTTCCCAACCTCTAGTCTTCAAACCACAATCTGGGTTAACCCAGAACTTTTCATATTCTTGGGTTTCCAAAATCTTACCCATCTTGGTGATGAATTCTTCCTTAGATGGAACTCTTGGAGAGTGAATATCAAACAAACCTAAACCGACATGGTTTGGATAAGTCTTGAATTCTCTGATGTAGTTTGGATCATCCTTCTTAGAGAATTCAATAGAGACAACATCAGCATCCAAAGCTTTGATATGGTTTGGATCTAAATCAGAGTAACAGAAATGGGAGTGAATTTGGGTCTTGTCTTCAACACAGGAAGTAGAGACTCTGAAGGATTCAGCAGCCCAGGTGTAGTAAGCATCTCTTTCAGCACCAGATCTTAATGGTAAACCTTCTCTCAAAGCTGGTTCATCAACTTGAATAATGTTGATACCGGCATTTTCCAAATCCTTAACTTCATCTCTCAAAACTAAAGCCAATTGGAAAGCTTGTGTCTTTTGGTCAACATCATCTCTTGGGAAAGACCATCTCAACATAGTGATTGGACCAGTTAACATACCTTTAACATGCTTAGTGGTGATGGATTGAGCATAGACAGATTCTTTAACAGACATGGCTTTTGGTCTAGATAAATCACCAATGATTACAGGTGGTCTAACATATCTGGTACCGTAGGATTGAACCCAACCGTTTAAGGTGAAAGCGTAACCATTGATTTGTTCACCAAAGTAGGCAGTCATATCATTTCTTTCTGGTTCACCATGGACTAAAACATCCAAATCAATTTCTTCTTGGAATCTGATAACTTTTTCAATTTCAGAGTTGATGAAAGCTTCATATTCTTCAGCAGAGATCTTACCCTTTTGGAACTTGTTTCTGTTGATTCTGATTTCCTTAGTTTGAGGGAAAGAACCAATAGTGGTGGTTGGGAATAATGGTAACTTGTAGAAATCTTTTTGAACAGCATATCTTTCTGGGAAAGGATGGTTTCTTCTACCCATAGCATCAGTGACACCAGCGACTCTTTCTTGAACAGCTTTGTTGTTGATCAATTTAGAAGTGGCTCTCTTGGTAACGTATTCTTCATTGGCTTTCAATTCAGAAGAGACAGATTCTGGAGAGGAGACAGCTTTGGTCAAAACGGCAACTTCAGTTAATTTTTGAGTAGCAAAGGCAAAGAAGGATTTGATTTCTTCACTCAATTTAGTTTCAGCTTCTAAGTTGACAGGAGTGTGTAATAAAGAAGAGGAAGTGGCAACAGTGACTCTTTCAGCACCTAATTTAGCGACAGCTTTGTTAATAACTTCTAAAGATTTAGCAAAATTGTTCTTCCAAACATTTCTACCATCAACGATACCAACAGATAACTTGTATTGTTTTTCATTGGATAACCATTCCAAGATTGGTTCTAATTGTTCTGGAGCTCTGGTGAAATCGAAATGGAAACCGGAAACTGGTAAGGATTTGATAGCATCCAAGTTTGGAACAACAGTACCGAAATAAGTAGCAACAGTGACATTGGCAGAAGATAATTTCAAAGTTTCATAAGCAGTCTTGAAAGCGGCTTGAGTCTTTTCATCCAAATCTAAAACTAAAACAGGTTCATCAATTTGAATATTCTTAGCACCAGCAGCGACTAACTTATCAATTAATTGTTGGTAGACAGGTAAAACCTTTGGTAATAACTCTAATAAGTTTAAAGAATCTAAAAATTCTTTTTCTGGCTTACCCAAAGTCAAGAAGGAGATAGGACCTAAGATGACAGGTTGAGTTTCAACACCTAAAGCTTTAGCTTCCAAGTATTCATTCAAAGGTTTGATTAAAGAATCTTCAGAAGGTAACTTGAAATCAGTGGTTGGAGTGAAAGTTGGTCTAACATAATGGTAGTTGGAGTCAAACCACTTAACCATTTCCAAAGCAGTAACATCAATAGAGTCTCTTTGTAAACCTCTACCCATAGCAAACAATTTGTCTAATGGGTTCAAATCAAACTTGTTGTATTGTTCTGGAATAACATTGAACAATAAAGCCAAGTCTAAAACTTGATCATAAAAGGAGAAATCATTGGAAGCAATCAAATCAATACCGTTTTCCTTTTGTAATAACCAGTTTTCAGCTCTGATTTTCTTACCAACTTCAATTAATTCTTCTTGAGAGATCTTACCAGACCAGTAAGATTCAGTAGCTTTCTTTAATTCTCTATTTCCACCAATTCTTGGGAAACCTAAAACAGATGATTGTACCATTGTTTATTAATGTATATATGTATGTGTTTAAACAAATTATGTTATGGTTTTTATACAATATTCTTTTTAAATAAATATTGTTATTTATAAAAGAAATTCAATTTAAAAAGATTAATGAATTATGTATATATATTTTTTTTTTCAGTCCATCCTTTTATATCTAAATAATTAATGATCTTAACATAGAAGTTAAAAAAAAAACTGTGTATTTTATTAAAGGTTTGATATAACTTTTAAAAACTTGTTCTAAAATGTAAAAAAAAAAACCCACTTGATAAAAAAAAAATGTATAAAATTGTGTAGAAATCTGTAAGTTGTGTTTTTTTTTTTTTTTAATAAACGAAAGGATAGTGGTAAAAAAAATATATATTTATTACATATATTTTTATGCTAGTAACTTTTAATATCTTACCGATGTTACATTGAATAAATACACACACATGGCTTCAAAAAAAAATAAAAAATAAATATATATTTTTTTTACTACTCCTTTCACCGTTTAACTATCAACAACAAAATATAACATTTATTTTTTATTTTTTTTTTTTCTTATGGGATGTAAATGTGAAAGTTTTTTTTTTATTAATTTAATTTAACTGTGTATTTTTACAAATATTTTTTTTTTATTTTACATATGTCGGTTCTAAAATAATTATATAAAGTTAGTATTTTATTTTTTTTTTTTTTTTTTAAGTACCGCCCTTAAAAAAGAGATGTTAAAAAAATATATATATATATTCTTCTTTACATATATTTTTTTTTTTCACTACCACTTTTTTTCTTATCGCTCATTCAACAACAAAAAAATGAAATTTAAAAAAAAAACAAAAATATATATTATACCACCACAGTTTTGATTATGTCATGTGATAATTCAGATCATGTGATATGTTTGGTGAAAATTTTAAAACTGGCACATGACTAGTTTAAATTTTTTTTTTTTTAATTTTGCACATGGTACATATTGTTTTTTTTTTTTTTTTTTTAATGATAGCTAAAATCCCTATTGGAAAAAAAAAAGATAAAGTATAAAATGAACAATATTTAAATCCGTACCACACACTTCTTCTCACATGCAATTTATAGTTTTTTTTTTTTTTTAAAATACCCCATACAAATATTCATTATTCCAAATCACAAAAAAAAAAAAAATATATATATATATATATTTACACACACACACAAGGCTGAGATGTATATGTGTGATGATGTAGTAAATTTACTAAGGCTTATAATTATAATTAATATTAAAATGGAAATTGTTAGCAAATATATATATATTACAATGTATAAAATGTATCAACAAAAAATATATAAGAGAAAAAAGTTTTTCTTCTTCTTTATAAACGATATACAATAATAGAGATGATTATAGTTAATTATTTATTAAAGTTATATATATATATATATATATATCTAGTAAGAAACACCAACCATATTACTAGATAAAGTATTTATTAATAGATTATACATATATATATATATATATATATATTAACTACTAGTAATACTAAACATATGTCATCTTTAAGTTTACTTTAATGACATAATTTTTAATTTTAATATAGTCGTAATTTTTTTTTAATTTAATTTAATTTTGTTTTTTTTTTTGGGGTGGAAAAAATAAATATTTTAAAAAATAAATAAAATAAAAAAACCCCTTTTTATAATATTTTTTTTTTTCCCTCTTACTCTCTCTTTTCTCTCTTTATTTTTAAAGAACCTCATCTCTTTCTTTCTCTCCCTCTTTTTCTTCTTCTTTCCAAATTGTCAAACAAACAAACCAAAAAAAAATTTAAAAAAATTTTCCTTTTAAAAAAAAAAAAAACGACAACAAAAACACACTTTCTCTTTTGTAAAAAACCCATCGTTTTTTTTTTTTAAAAATGAGAAAAAAAAATTTATAATAATCGAACATTTACAATTACTACTAATTATAACTTTATTAAATTCAAATATAATAAGTTTTTAACTATAACCAAAACAAGTATAAATTTGTTTAAAGAATATATTAAAATAAGAGATTATTTATTCTATTATATCTCTTCTTTTTTTAAAAAAAACCTTTTAATCATCTATAAATATATTTCTATTTTCCAGTTTGTTTTTTTTTTTTTTTTTTTGTCACTCTTTTATTTCAACCCATCACATTGATTTTTTTAATAACTATTTTTTTTTAAAAAACAAATAACTATTATTATTATCAAAACATATTAAAATAAAAAATAATAATTATCTACATTTGTTCTATTGTTACTATTACTATATTTTCTTTTAAAATAAGTATATAATAGCTGCTGGCCAGACAAACTCTACAACAAAAAATAAGAAATAAAAAATTACATTATTCTTAATTGAAATATTTGTTCAACCTTTTATTATTAAATTAATTTAAATTTATAACATATCCTAGAATTTAAAGGTTAATATCTTTTTCTTTTCTTCAAAAACATACAATCATTGTAATAAATTATTTTTACTAGATTAACACAATTTAACCGAAGATTATTCAAGTTTTAAATTTAATTATTAATATTTTATTTTTGAAAACAAAAAAAATGTCTACTTTTACTTCTAATGATGGTACACCATCTATGGATGCTATTCAATCAATAAGTGTTGAATCCCTTACACCTATCACAAGTACCAATAATGATACAGATAAAAACAATTCTTTAAAAATAAAATCATTGACATCAGTCGTTTCAAGTGAAGGAAAGACTCCTTCCTCCTGGGATTCTAAAGATGACATTTTATTAAGACATTTGAAAGAAATTAAAAAATTAGGGTGGAAAGAGATTGCACAGTATTTTTCTAACAGAACTCCTAATGCTTGTCAATTCAGATGGAGAAGATTAAGAAGTGGCTCTTTGAAACATAAATCCATTGCTCAAAATATGGAACTTGAAAATGTTAAAATTCAAGGTGAATTAAATGTTCCTACTAAAAATGTTTCTTCAAACAGTATCACAACTGTTTCAAAAATGATTGCATCCACCCATGAAAATAGACGTGGAAGTAACAGCAGTTTAACCACCGGCAATAATAACAATAACATTAATAGTAATAATGATAGTAATAGCAGTTTTAATGGTATATCTCAACCAAGCAATTTTGTGACAAAAAAGAAACCAAGATCTAGATCTATTCCAACATCATCTATTTCTCCAAACTTGCGTCAACAATCTTCTGGCAAACAACAGTTGCATTATGCTAATATGAATCAAACTTATGACACATATACACAAATGACTCCTCCTTCCCACAACTATAGCATGCCATCGAACAGCAACAATAACAATAATAATTCTACATCTTCTAGATATAGAAAAAACTCTTTAACCACTACTCCACCTTCAAATGGATCTTTATCTTCTCCAAAATCTTTATCAACTGTTTACCCAATAGTAAATGATGAACAAATCGGTTACATACCAAAGATTAAAATCAGATCCAGAAGAAACTCAACTGTCTCTTTATCAACAAGACAGCAACCTTCAACAAACATTAACAACATGTCTTCCAACTCTGCCTCTTCCTGTTTCTTGGATAACCCACAAAGCGATTTCAGAAACAGAAGCAGAAGCAACAGTGCCAGTAACACTGTCATCAGCATGGAGAGAAGACTCTCTGTGTTAATGGGCTCCACAAACATGCAGTTCAACCAAGTGTCAGGTGGTGCAAGCAATGGTGGTAGTGCCCATGGAAGCAGAAGAGGTTCTGGAATGATTTACTACAATCCAAACTCAATATACAATAACAGCAACAGTAGTTTTGTGAGTGGGAATAGTAGTAATAATGTTTCTAATTCCAACAATCCAGCAGGAGCCAGCAAAAGAGATGAGGATGTGGCTATTGAGGATGACTAATGACAATATGATTTACAAAAATAATAATAATAATATATGTATATAAATGTATATATATATATATTTAACAAAATAAATAAAATAAAAAGATATTAAAGTAAATAAAATGAAAGATAAATAAATAAATATAAATTAATAACATATTTTTTTTTAAAAATAATTAATCCCTTATTTGATTGATATATTTTTCTTCTTTTTTTTTTCTTTCTTTCTTTCTTTCTTTTTCTTCTTTTTTTTTAACAATTACAAAGTTTGTATATAAGATTCATGAGTCTTGGAATCAACTTTTGGATAAAAATACCTCTCCGTAGGTATTGAGACTATTTCCCAATCTTTTTTACTATTTTCCTCTATTTTCTTTTGAATAAATTCAGAATTTTTATTCACCAATACATTTTCATCAACCTCTTTCAAAGAGAATTTGAAAAGTTTTGTGAAATTATTCACATCAAATGAAGATATTGTCTTTACCCATTCTTTATAACTCTCATCTTTCTCCCATTTACCAATAAGAGATGTCTTGATCTTTAATTTTTTCAAACTACTACTATACTCAAAATTTCCCAATGATTCCAAAGCAAAAATCAAATCATTTTTAACCATTCCTGTCTTCTTACTCATCTCCCAAAAAGATACTTCTGCAATATCAAATTCATCAATGTTTATATCTTCCACTAAAAATTTCATCAACCTAAACTTGTAGTATTTCCTATATGCTAATAATCCAAGATCTGAGAAAGGTTTCTCTGGAGTACCAAAATTGGCCCATTGAAGAACTGATAACTGATAAGAAATATGAATCAAAAATTGTCCATATTGGAAACCTGGATTGATTTCGTTTGTACCCCCATGATCATTTTTTTCCCTTCTTTTGTCTTTAAATATTGTTAATATACAGGACAGATTCCAGGAAGTTGAATTTTTTTCTCTTGAAAAATATCCAATAAATTTTTCTTTTTCATAAACTAAAAAAAACTCAAATTTTATAATATCATCACCATTGTTTAGTTTATGAGATATAAAAATTTTACCCAGTTTTGTCAAATTCTCACAAATCACTGGATCCAGTAGACCATCAAGTCTTCTTATATACAGATTTAATGACATGTCAATATAAATCACACTATCATCATATATTTTTTCTTTCAACTCTTTTTTTTTTAAAAAAAAATTCATGGGACATCCATTAATCTGGCAATGGTAGTCGAACTGGAAGGGATCTTTGAAACACTTAAAGCAAAAGCCACATATATATCCACTTGCACCACAATTAAAAAAAACCATATCTGAAATGAATAGTTCGTCATGGTTTTTGTGAACAATATCATTTTGATGTTTCGAAAGTTTTTCAAATAGTAAAAAATCATGTTCTGTTAAAGTTAATTTCAAATCTCTTGCTACTTTTTGCTTCTTCTTCTTTTTGTTACTATTAGTATATTCTTGTTTGTGACTAAATTCCTTTTGTAGTTCAATATCAATATTAGTTTGCTCATCTTCTGTCAGGCCAAGCAATGTTGAAAAATCATTTTCACTTTTCACTTCATTATTATTGTTGTTTCTTGCTGATCGTATCCTTTTCGATGTTTTTAAATAACTTTCTTTCTCATTGAGACAAAGTTCAGCCAAATCTGGATATATGTATTTAGCCAAAGCATTGTATTTAAGTACTATTTCCATAATAAATAATATATAAAATGGTCAAATTATATAAAAAAAACTTTTACTGGTTTGATGTTTGGTTTTTTTTTTTTTTTTAACAAATTTAATTAAATTGAGAGAAGAAACAAGAAAAAAATCGGTCTTGAAATTTTTGGTTAACTAAGAAAAAAAAAAGAGGGGCATTATAATCGTATCATTATATATAATTAACTAATCATTTAATTAATTTTTTTAGGTTTGTTCATTACTTCATTTCATTGTCATATATTATTCTTCATCATAATCATTATTGTCATTATAAAGTGAAACTAACATCACTTCCTGAATATTGTTGTTGTTGTTGAGATTGGTTTTGTTGTTGTGCCCTTTGTAGGAGTGGATGTTGTTTATATCTTTGTTGTTGTTGTTGCTGGGATGTTGGCAAACTTAATCCTATCATACTTTGTGTTACAGAAGAACTAATTGAATGTAAAGATGTAGCTGATTGCATTGATCCACTAGTAGTTTGTGGTTGTAATTGTACATTTAAACCTGGTGGTGGTTGTTGCTGCTGCTGTTGTTGCAATAAGATGGAAGAAGCAGATGGAGTGTTTGTCAGTTGTGGTCTTAAAGATTGGTTTTGTTGTTGGGAAGATCTCAATAAAGGATTTGTCAAATTTATGTTATTATAATTCAAAGCATGAGATGTTGTTATAACTTGTGGTTCCTTCTCTAAACTACCACTGTTTGTTAACCCTTGTAAATAACTCATACTTGGTGCTGCAGGTGTAATGTTTCTAGGTGGAAAAATTCCTTGTGGTGGTTTTATTAAATAACTAGATTCATCTTGCATACCATTTTGTAATAAATTATGTTGTTGTTGTTGTTGTTGGTTTTGTAAGTGTTGTGAATATATGGACCCACCAGTTGATAAAGGTGCTTGTTGGTACATAGCTGTTGAAGAAAACCCTTGAGAAGGTGAGTTTGCTGCTATATTACTATTCAATTGTTTCGGTTGGTTTTGTCTTCTAACACTCAAGTAAACAGGATCAGAAATCTCATATAAATTCAAAAAAGAACAAAGACTATTGATTATTCTTTTATATTGAGGAGTCAAATATTGTTGTTGCCAAGATATTTCAGAATACTTACTGCTTCTGTCCTTAAATAAAATCAATTGAGTGTATATCTCTAATACTTCAGGATCATTGAAATCTAAAGAAGGTTGAGAAGGTTGTAAATAAGTTTGTTTTTGTACCATTGGTGCATGGTACCTAACTAAGTTAGATGTTTCCGGTTGATAATTTTGTTGAGTGTATTGATATCCTAGATTATAACTAGAAGAATGATGACTTTGTAAATCTTGTTGTTGCTGTTGATGTGATTGTTGATTGATAAAACTGTTGTTACCATGTGACATTAAACCATTTGCAGCTGAAGAAGCCATTGAAGAAAGAGACATATTTGAGGTATTTCTTTCCAAATTAGTACCTTCATTTGCTTGTTGAGAAGATTGTTGAACTTTTTTATATTCGACTCTCAATTTTCTACCATTCATTACTTTCCCATTCAAATTTTGAATTATCAAGTTAGTGTCTTTTAAATTATTAAAATTGGCAAAAGCTAAACCTCTAAAAACACCATTATCGAAATGATAATTAAAAGCATACGGCAATGGTAAGTTTAAAGATTCTATGTATTGAAGCATTTGTTCTTTTTTAATAGCAAAAGGAATGTTTTTAATCACAACTGCTGTGGGAATAAAATCTGTAGCAGGTTGATTCTTGTTTTCATTATTGTTTTCAGTCGAGTTGTTTATTGTCTCATTGGTGGGGTTATTATTACTCATATTGATTAGTAAGAGTTTTTGTTTACTGCTTAATGTTCCCTATTTCAAATATATATATATATATATATATATAAGTATAAATATAAATATATATATATAATGAATCTTTCTTTATGGTAAAAACTAAGCAGATTGGTTTGTTTTATTATATTATTTAAATACTTATAATATATAAATATGTTCCAAAAAAAAATTTGAAGATAATTTTTTTTTTTTAACACCTTTTTGCTGTCGTTTGAACTATATGTGTTTTTTTTTGTTTGTAAAAGCTTCAAAAAAAAATTCTTACTTTCAAAGGGGAAAAACGAAGTATTTTCAAAAAAAGAAAAAAATATATATATAAATTTTTATGCACGTTTTCAATATGGTCGGGTAAATCCATTTTAGATGGCAAGATAAACGTATTTAATAATATAAAAATGTTCTATAAATAATAATATATATTATTATTATATATTTATTTCATGTTAAGGTAAAAACACATATTAACCAAGATATATATATTTTTTTTTCATCTAATATATAATTGCAAATTAAAGAGAAACTACAATTCTTGCTTATATTATTTAAACAATTTGATTATCTAATTTTTTTTTTTTCTAAATTTAATTACACACACACCAGTAGTTGTCCAAATTTCATTATAATAGATTGACAAAGTTTAAATAAATCTCAAAACTAAAATGAGTGTGTATATATATATGTAAATGCATATCACTTTTAACTCAAACACTCCATTTTTTATTTTGCTGACGATTTTTTAAGATTTTTAATTTATATAAGAAATAACAGGCAATCTGGCCGAGTGGTTAAGGCGTAAGATTAGAAATCTTTTGGGCTCTGCCCGCATAGGTTCGAATCCTGTGGTTGTCGTTAATTTCTTTTTTTTGGTTTTTTTTAAAAAAATTTTTATTATGTTTAATTAATTTAATTAAAAAAAATGTATGTAGTTTTAAAAATATGTTTTTTTTCTTCTGTTTTTTTTTTTTAATAATATATTTAATCATCTTCTTTTGCTAATATTAACGCTACTCTAGAAGGAATATAAACTTGTAAATAATGTGATCTATTATTCCAACGTGAATTAGTAGTGAAAAATGAACAATCTTCATCTATTCTTTCATGACCACCAAATTCAGCTCTATCAGAATTTAAAACGATTTTATACTTACCTGGAGTCTCAATACCAACACGATAATCTTCAAATGATTTTCCTGGATTGAAATTAAAAATAAATAATAAACCATTTCTTTCAAAAGCAATAACTTTATCATGTTCATTTTTTAAGGACACATAAGCTTGAGGAGAATTTAACCATTTGTATTTAGCTTCACAATTATTCATAAACTTATCAAACTCATACAAATGTTGGTATCTTAATAATTTATCATTAACTAAATTGTACTGTCTTCTAGCATAATGGTAGGATTGGTTGTTTCTTTCTGTTGGGAAATCTAACCATTCTGGATGTCCGAATTCATTACCCATAAAATTCAAATAACCTTCACCACCTAAACTTTGAGTCAACAATCTGATTAATTTGTGAAGAGCAATTCCTCTGTCTACAATGCTGGATAATGGTTGTAAAAGAGACATATCAGTGTACATACTTGCATCCATTAACCAAAAAGCTAAAGTTTTGTCACCAACTAGAGCTTGGTCATGAGATTCACTATAAGCAATAACTTTTTCTTTATATCTTCTATTTGTTAAGTTTTGAACAATATTGCCCATATCCCAATCCTCATCTATTACTTCTTTCAAAAGTTTGATCCACATATCTGGGACAGCCATGTTTAATCTGTAGTCAAAGCCAACCCCTCCGATGGAAATGTCCAAGCCCAAACCTGGATATCCAGATACATCTTCAGCAATGGTAATACCATTTGGAATCATCTCATGAACAAGATCATTTGCAATCATTAGGTAAGCTAAAGCATCTTTATCAACAAAGGAGTTAGTACTCAAATATTCATGGTAATCACCACTAAAACCAAAACCAGATCCATGGTGTTCATATAACATTGAAGTAACCCCATCAAATCTGAAACCATCAAACTGGAAAACGTCAATATAGTAAGCTAAATTACCTAATAAAAATTTCAAAGTTTCATATTTAGAGTAGTCAAACAATCTACTATCCCATAAAGGATGTTCACCCTTTCCAGAACTTATTGAGTGGAAATATTGATGATCTGAACCATCAAACATGTTGAGACCATCATTGATGTTTTTGGATGCATGAGAGTGAACAACATCTAACAATACTACAATACCTTTTGAATGGCAAGTATCAATCAAGCACTTCAAATCTTCAGGAGAACCAAATCTTGATGATGCAGCATAGAAACTTGTAACTTGGTAACCAAAACTAGCATAGTAAGCATGTTCCATGATAGCCATTATTTGAATACAATTGTAACCTAAATCAACAATTTTTGGTAAAACATTCTCAATAAAATTGTCAAAAGAGCCTACTTCTGGTTCAACACTACCAATACCAATATGAGCTTCATAAATTTTCAAATCTACATTATTATGAGGTCTTTCATGTTTAAAGCTATATTTAAGATTACTTGGAGGATTCCAAAATCTTGCTTCAAAACTTGATCCATAATTTTTCAAAGTTTCCTCATCTGGTGCTGTTGCTCTTTCTATATGAGTTGGTAATCTGTAAATTTTTTCACCATTACTCAAATGAAATAAAAGTTTCACTTTAGAGTTATGAGGAATAGCAAAGTCATTAGTTTCTTTTAAAGGTTCTAATACAATTTCAAAATGACCAAACTCACTGATTTTTTTTAATTCATGGCTAGTTTCATTCCAATTATTAAATTCACCAATTAAAAATGCTCTTTCAACATTTGGAGCCCATTCAGTAAATTTAATAATCTTTGTTTTATCATCTATTTGGAAACCATAATCTTTATAACCAGATCTTGCAAACTCAGTTAGAGAATGTTCCCCATGAAAAGTTATTTCATTTTTGACTTTTTGATAATGCACATATCTTTCATTTATAACAGGTAAAAAAGATTCAATGTAAGGATCAATAGCTAATAGTTTTTCACTATCAAAATCATATTTTTGATGGTTTGAATTTTTGAAATCATATGATTCAAAAACAGGTTTAGGATCTAAAGTTTGAATAGACATTTAATATTGATTGTTGTTTCTTTATCACAACTAAAGTGTTATTCTTTGGTTAAGATAATAAAAAAAACATTTATATTCATACTAATTTTTTATTAATCTTACTAATTATCAAAAAATTAAAATTATTATTTCTACTTTTTTTAGTTTTCAACTTCATTTAAATACAATTTCAAAAAAAAAAAACAAGAAAAAAAATTAAAAATAATCAAGGGGCCAAAGCAAAAAAAAAAAAATTGCCACCTTGATAATTTTACATCCTTTAAAAAATAAAATGCTAACAATAGCATTTAGCTGTGGGGAAGATAAGAACCAGCCAAGAACTAATTCCGCAATGGTAAAAAAAAAAAAAAAAAAAATTTAAAAAGTAGTTTGTTTACATTTATCACGTGAATGTTTATATTTTTTGTTTACATTTCAATTTATTTATTAACTTTTTATGTTTTATTAATAACTTTGGATAAATATATAATATTATTATATTTAATACAATTTTAATATTTAAATTGTAAACATTAAATTATTGTTATCAAAATTTAAATTGTTACAAAAAAAACATGTATAAATATAAATATATATATATATATTAACAATACTCTATTACACTTATAACCCTATATTAATAGTAAGATAAAAACACTGATACATAAAACAAAGTTTAATTAGAAAAAATGTTTACAACGGTAAAAAAAAATAAAACAAAATAAATATAAACAGGTTAAAATTGATAAAACATTGTATATAATTCACATTCTATTCAAGTTTTTTTCTTCTTTTTTTAATCAATACACATTGCATCTTCATCTTCGTTATCATCAATCTGTGTTTTGAATAGATCTGCAGATTTAAGTTTTTTTGAAAAATCATTTGCTTGTAGTATTACTGGCAATGATTTTTTCCTACCATTACTTTTTGCATGATTTAGTGACGATCGTCTTCTTATAATTGGTCTTGGTATTGCTGTATCTGTTCCAAAATCAAAGGATGCACTTTGTCTATTTTTTATATTTAAAGAACTGCAACTACGGCCTATAGAAGACATTCTTCTTTTAACAGTTGAACTACTTTCTCTGTAAGAAAAAGAATTTGTATTATTGCTTTGAGTACTATTTGAACTATCTAGTAAAAAAACAGAACCACTAGATTCTACTTCCAAAAAAGGTGTCTCCTTTCCATTAACATTTAACATAACAGTTTGATTATCAAAGGGAGAAGGTGAATTGGTTAATGAAACTTTTTCTAATTCCCCACTTAAAACTTCAGCTGCATCATCTTCATCAGACCCGTTTTCATCATCACTAGAGTCTGATTCATAGTATGGGTGGTCTTCCTCTTCCTTTTCAGAATCATAACCATTTGGATAAAACTTCTCTCTGTAAGGACCTTTGAATGAATTTAACCGCATAACTTGTTGAACTTTTTCATTATACTCATCAATATCATTTTCATAAAGACTAGCAGCCTCAGTATTGAAAGGATCATCAGGATTTGGTTCTTTCAGAAGACCTGGAACCATCCATTCAACAATATTTTTCAATTCATACAAGGGACTCCATTTAGTATTCAAAACATCTAAACATATGGATCCAGAAGTTTTCTCTACATTTGGATGATAAATTTTATTCATAAAACAAACAGAGGGAGATTTATAAGGATAACCATCAGGTATTTCAACTCTTAATCTGAAATAAGATTTTTCATAAACAGAATCTTTAGGTCCCTTAAATTGAATTTGAATTACATTTAATTCTGACTCATTAGGAATGATGACTTTGAATTTTTTAGTTTTGTATAATTGTTTCAAATCCTTTTCAATTCTTTTAATTGTGTCTAAGCTCAGTTCTGATCCTTTACTTTTAATATTTTCACTATCATTATTAGAAGATGAAGTATATGAGTTCTGAGAATAAGTTATCATTGCAATTTAAATAATAATATAAAAAAAAATTAAAAGAAAAAGAAAAATTAATTATTTGTATATCTTTATGTAATTTATATTATCAACAATCTGTAGAGAAAAAATGAATAGGTAATTTCAATTTATTGTTCTATTATATTTTTAAATATTTAACTCACAAAGAAAATAAAAAAAGAAATATTTATTTGGTTTTAATTTGATGCTTTATTAAATTTTAAAAAAGTATAAACGTTTTCCCTTTTCTTAAATATAATTTATAATTAGGTGATTTTAAGAGAGGGTGGACTAATAAAAAAAAAAAAAAGTTGAAAGGGAGAAAAAGCTAAGATAAAAGAAAGATAAAAAAAGAAAAAGTCAGCAGGGTAAAAATATCATGAGATGATAACAATTTAATCACATGATTATCTGCCAAAAAAAAAAACAAATTTAATAATAATTTTTTTTTGTGATTTTTAAAACATCGATAAAACAAAACTCTTTTTTGTCCTTATACAAATTTATTTAAAAATATTTATTATTAAAAAGTTTTACACAAACGTTTTTAATGTTAATAATTACTTAAATTTATACTTCAAAAATTTTTTTTAATAAAAATTAATTAAAGCAGAAAGAAAAAATAAAAACTATAAACATTCAGTCAACATATTTCTTAATTCAAATATATATATATATATTTCTTGAATAAACCATCAATCATAATAGCAATAGAAAAATGTCATTTTGGGGTAAAAAAACACATAACCAATCAAACCAACAACAGATTAAAACAAGTTTGGAATTTTTAGATAAATTAACTGAACAATTAAATAAACTAGACAATAGTATAATATTAAGCAGTTCTTTTAATGGTAACTCGTTTGAGTCTGAAAGCAATAACATAAATATAGTAACAGCAAACAATTCTCCTATTATAGCAGCAACATTAAATTCTAATAATGCTGTCTTAGCAATTGGAATAAATAAAGAAACTAATACTGAAAATGTTTATAATCATATTGAGGAAGTTTCTAAATGTTTATCAGAATTGAAACGATTACTCTTAGATGATAATGGGAATTCTTTTAATGAAAATGGTTCAAAAAAAGATTTTTCCAATAATACTCATGAATCTTCTGGTAAAAATAATAGTGACAATAATAAAGACAATAATCATATAAACAACTTATCAAATAATGGTGTTGGAAGTAGTAATAATGGTGCCAACCCTTCATTGACAGGAAAACATAACAACTCAAACAACAGCAACATAGCTTTATCTTCAATCTCTGGTGAGTCAGGTAAATACTCTTCCTCCTCCTCTTCTTTTTCTCCAGGAAGTTCTAATGCAGCCAACATTCAAGATCTTTTTTTCAAAAATGGTCTTTTAAACAAATTACTTTTGAAATTTCCTATTTTAGATTTTGAAAGTAGAAAAAATATCAGTATCATATTCACCAATGGTTTTGGTAAATGTATAGATAACAAATTTGTGTATGTTGATTATATGAGTTCTAAAACTGAAACAATGAATCTTTTATTAACAATTTTGGAAAACACTACTCAAAGCTTTAGTAATAATGTAGAGATATATCTTGTTATTGGTTCTATTTTAGAAGAATGCTTAAACTTTGAGCAATTATCCAGAGTTGTATTAAACCTGAATTCCACAACAGATATCATTTGGAAATTATTTTCTAATTGTCTTCTGCCATCATTTGAAATATCTACAGAATCTTTTCAAATCATTAATTTAATTTTTTTGAAAAATCCCAAATTGATTAGTAATGAATTTTTTAATAATAAAAATAATTTGAATAAATTTATCAAAAAGACCAATGAATTATTGAAACATGGGAATTATGTTACTAAGAGACAAGGTGTTAAATTATTATCTACAATGATTTTAGGAAGAGCATTTAATCAATTAATGACAACTTATATTAGCAATACTGATAATTTGAAAATTATTATGATCCTTCTTAATGAAAAAACTAAAAATTTACAAATAGAAACTTTTCATTTATTTAAAGTATTTGTTGCAAATCCAAATAAAAATAAACCAATATGTGATATTTTAATTAGAAATAAAGAAAAACTTTTAAAGTTTTTTGAGATACATTTTTGCAATTTACAAGATATGAATTTGAAACAAGAAAAGGATTATATTGTTCATATATTAAAAGACTTGCCAAGTAGTACTCAAAAACAACATACAGAAGAATTGCTATCAGATATTTCCAATTCTTCCCTAAAAGATTCACAAGAACAAACTAAAGAAGAATTTGTTAACGTAATTTGATACAAAATGACAGTTATAAAAAAAAAAATGGTTAAACTAAATTAATGATAAGTTCATGCTATTGCTAGGATAAGTAGAATGACTTGTGTATATAAAAACAATCAAAAAAAAAAAAAACAACAATTTTTAATCTATTTTTCTTCTTCTTTTTAAAGCTTTTCATATTCTCTTGATGATATTTCCACTTTTTCAATTGTATCATATGGAACAGCTATCATTCCAAGTCGTCTCTCTGTTACAGACGGTTCTCCTTCATAATTTATATTTTCTATAGTTTGATCTAGCAGGAGATTCAAAGATGTATCACTAGCCGTTAAAATTCCTGTGAGTTTCCTGTATGTGTAATGTTTTTCCACAGGCTTTATAGTGATTGTAAGGGTTGTACCTATAAGTTTATCTAAAGATTCTATTGATGCTGTATTAGTAGTCATTGGTTAACATATGTACAAATATGTGTATAAAAAGTATATATGGATGGAAAAAATTTACACCTCACCTTTTAATAAAGTAAAAAAAAAAAAAAAAAAGAGGAGAAAAAAAAAATATATATAAATTGGAACTTTCGTTTGCAAACAAAAAAAAAGATAAAAAAATTCAAATTTTTTTAGAAAAAAACACCCTATAAACCATAATCTGTAAATAATAGTACTTATAATAAAAGTCTTTGTTTGCTTTTTTGCAAAACAGTAAATAAACATATATACTTAACATGTCAGAAAATACTAATCAATCTTTACCTTCAAGTAGAATGACAGAGGAATCTATCATCACTTTAGCCGTACATGATTATGTTAAACAAAGATCTAATGTTCAGGAAGTATTCAACTTGACAGAACAAGATGATTTACAAAAAATCCAAGATAAGGTCTTGAAATTGAAAGAAGAACTTGCAAAATTTAAATAATATTTATAATTTTCTCTCATAAATACTTAAACGTTCATCAAAAGTGGTTCCATTCCAAGTAGGTATACCTTCAACATTTTTATCAAATTTAGGAAAACCTTTTTGTTCTAAAACTATACCACTTGCGATATTACCAAATACACATGCTGCATCATAATTGAAACCTGTCAATATCAAAGTTGTAGCAAATGCTCCAATAAAGGAGTTTCCACATCCAGTAGCATCAACAATTTTGTTTTTAGAATTTTTGTCATGATATGCTGGATACTGAGTAAAGTTGTTTTCTTTATCATTGAAAAATAAACATCCCAATTTTCCACATCTTATAACAAATTTGTGTTCATTGTCAGTTGATAATTTTTCATAGTTAGCAAGAAAAATTTCCTTTATCAATTCTAAAGTAGGATCAAGGATTAACTCACCCCCTTTAATTAATTGAAGAAATTCTTCACTGTTTGGTGAAAATACAATATTAAACCCTTTTTCTTTTTTATAATATTGTAATATTTTCAAAATGTCAGGTAAGTATTCCAGTTTACAAAGATCTGGTGTAGGTTCCCATACATAATTGTAACACTTATATAAGCCTTGATCATTAATTTTCAAACCTTCAATAATCTCCTTACATCTTTTAGGAGAACAAATCAAATGAATCATTCCTATTTCTTTTTCACCTAAATTTATTATATCTTCAGCAACAATTTGTAATTTTGGAGTTTCATAACGAAACAATCTATAATCACCATCATACTCATTATATCCTCTAGTTGTTAATCTGTTTTTATCATATCTATAAACTATACCTGCATTCCATGGATCAATCAAAGGCTTTATACCATCATCTGGAAAATCACTTCCACAATCAATAATAAATTTGATTCTTTTAGAAAGATCAGGAGATTTGTCTTGAAGAATATTGTTTTTAGAAGTAGCAACGATAGATGATCCTAAAGTAGAGAAAAGACCACCTCCACCAGGAACATCCAAATCTATAGTATTTTTAGTTTTATTAACAATCTTGTCAATAATAAACATACCATTAGTAGTGACTAAACAATCACCATATTTATCATTAAAAATAGTCATTTATATATATAAAAAAAGAGCAAAAAAAAAAATATATATATATTTAAAATGGTTTTTGATTAACTTTTTCTTTTGATTGTATATATTCTTATCAATAAAAAAAAAAAAAAAAAAAAAACCATATAATTTTGTTACAACAAAAAAAATATCTAGTAAAGAAGCAAAAAAATAATAGCGGTGGGTGGTTTCGATCCACCGACCAATGGGTTATGAGCCCACTACGCTTCCACTGCGCTACACCGCTTTAGTTAAAAGAAAGAAAACAACAAGTGATTTCGCCCAGGATCGAACTGGGGACGTTCTGCGTGTTAAGCAGATGCCATAACCTACTAGACCACGAAACCATATTAAATTTTTCTTGATATTTTTTTTTGGAAAAACGATAGCAAAAATAGACCTATGCGGTCACGTTTCTATTAATTAAATTATATTTAAGTAACTATATATATATATATATTTATTTATAATATTAGAACTTGAATAGATAGTTAGGAAAAAAAAAAGTAAGAAAAAACTTTTTCTTTTTTTAAATAAATAAATATATAAATACATTGTTTCTTCTTCTTCTTTCTTTTATTATAATAAATAAAGTGACATTTAAAATTCATAAATTTCACTTATAAACTCAATATAATTTCTGCTGTTAACTGAATCACTGTAAATCTTGTAATTAGTAGCATCTACAAATTGTTTACAATCACTAATCATAACTGATGGACCACAACATATAACCCATTCTTTGAAATCAGCTGAGTATGATACAAATTCTTCTTCTGGAGCAATCGATGATACTACAAATCTATTATTATATTCAATATCAAATTCTAAAGATCCTTTATATTGATTTAATTGAGTTTTCAAAATTTCTTTTTGTTCCTCTTTAATTTGGTCCTCATTTCCTGTAACATTAATTTTTAAAAAGAATTGGGGAACACCTATAGCTTCAGAATCAATCAAATTTTCCAAGAAATCGACTATAATGAAAGCATCTTCAAAATTTCTTATACTCCAATATAAAGAAATTAAATCAGCATCCTTATCTTTCTTTTGATTTATAATTAAAAGTGTTCTTAGAATTGGTAGTGCAAAAGAAATACCACTTCCTCCAGTGACAATACTGACTCTTTTTCTCTCAGTTTCTTTAAGCATACATTCAATAGATTCATTAGAATTAAATAATCCAACAAGGTTCAAAGGTGTATTTGGCTTGAAAACATTATTAAAGTTACTGAACTCATTTTTTTTCAATATTAATTCATTGCTGCTTACTAAAGTGTATGGATGGGAAGGTTTTAACCAGTATTTCCAGTTCAAAATATTTGATTCATGTAATCTTAAATGAGAACCTGGAACAAATTTCAAAGGTAATGGATCTTCATTCATATAATCATTATCTAAATTATTAATTTTGTTGTTTGTAAATTTAATAAATTTCAAACTTCCATAATCTTTAACTTCTTTAACAACAAATGGATCATCACCATCCGCAGCACTGTTATTGATAATCTTGTTTATAACCATAACAATTAAGAATCCAGTGTTTAATATACCAAATGGAGTGAAAACATGAGGGTCAGCATGCAATATTGTCAATATGATAAATGAAAGCATACCCAATTGATGAATTAAATAGAAATTTTCATAATGACTTCTTCTATAATCTGTCAAAGATATAGCTAATAATATAAATGTGATGACAAATATTATCAAACCAATAAAATTTTGAGGTTTAAATAATTTTTTAATTAAAATACCTGAGATCAACCATTTGATAATAAAACAAAAACTGTGAAGTGTTGAGAGAAGAAGAATGAAAACAGAAAGCCATACATGTAATCTAATAGAATCCAAATATGTCATAAAGATAAAGTAATTACTTCTAGGAATGACTAAAAATAAGTTTGTAAAAGTCAAAACATAAGAAAGTCTAGCAATTTTTTTGTAATAAACTGACATTTTGGTAATTTCAAAATCAAAAAATTTGGCTGCAAAAGAAATTATTAGAATTAAAGGAATATGTAGATATGGATTCAAATTTATAAAATTATCAATCAATTTTTTAAGTTTTAAATTTAGTTTACTGTTTTTTTCTGTTGAAGATCTAAACATATTGAAATAATAATAAATTTTTCTAAAAATAAATAATACAATTAAATAAACTCCCATGATTTCAAATATCAAAGTACCATAACTCAAATTTGCATAATGTGAGTTATGAGTATTTGTTTGATTACCACCATCAGCATCATGTCTTTTATATACTGAGTTCATCTTATATTTTGTTTAATAATAAAAAGAGAGAGAGAGAGAGAGAGAGAGAGAGAGCGATTGGTTTTTATTATTTAAAAAAAAGTTAAAAAATAAAAATGTTTCGAATATAATTTTAAACATAACTTTAAATAAATAAATATTTTTATATCCGATATATTTTAATAAAGAATGTAATTACCCGAATATATTAAATATATTAAATTATCACATGACTTGAGCAGTTTGTTTACAAAAATTGATAAGCGGGGAAAGGAAAATTCTATCTTTTTTTTTTTTTTTATCAAAAAGGAAATTAAATGCCACTATCAAAAATAAATAAATAAATATTTTTTTTTTTAAATTTTTTTTTGACGCAACCAATTGTGCCGTTTAAATGATGATTTATTAAAAAAATTTTTTTTTTAAAAAAAAAAAATGTAATATCACACAATTTGTAGACATTTGAAAGAAAAAAAAAAAAATTTTAAAGGGGAATAATATATAATAAGTATGCAAAAAATTTTATTTTTAATTTTTTGTCTCTTTTAATTTTTACAATTGTTGATTCTATTTATAAATAATATATATATAGACCAAAGACAAATTATTCTTTAACTGAAGGTAATTAAAAACTATTTATTCATTTTTTTTCTTTCTTTATAGAAGCTTATTAAATTATTCTATTACGATAAGATATAGCTTTTCTAATTATTTATTTATTAAAAAACCCCCTAAACTCAAATTACAAACCATATATACATTAGTATAAAATAGTACAATAAAATAAAAACATAACAACATCATGGTAGAATCAGCTTTAAAAACAAAAACTCCTTCTTTAATTGGTTTATCTGTCAGAAACTATGAACTGGATGGTCATGACTTATCTCCTGAAAACTCTGCTAGTGAATTAGCTACTGCTGCTTTTTCAAAGACTCAAAACAAAATTCCATCAACAAAAAATATCGAATCTAACAAACAACAAGAAGATTCTTATTACTATACTAAAGTCACAGATTTGGCTAAAGAAGGTTGTTTGATGGATGAATATGATTCTGATAGTATCAACTTAAACCCAATTCAAGATGATATCAAGATAAGTGAAGCTAAAAGACTTAAGATGTTACAAAAACAAAAAATGTTAAATCACAAAAACCCCGCGGAATTTACTCTATCTCCTACCCATTCCAACTCTTTAGTAAATTCTACTGATCCTATTGATAATGATTTTATCACTCCATCTGCATCTTCTTCAAACATTGCTGACTCTTATCCGATTAAGAAAATTAAAAACTCTTTAGGTGAAGATATTAAAAACCAACCATCTATTCCTCATCTTGCAAGAGGTGATTCTTACCAAAAGACACAAGAAGTTGATGAAAGATCATCTAGACCAATAATTCAAAGAAACAACACTTCTGAATACTTGAAAGAATTGAACAGATCTATGTCCAAAGATAGCGAATCTGCTCAAAGAAGAAGTTCTGATGAAAGTGGCTTCCATTCTGAAACCGAAGGTTTATCTCATAGTGAAAAGAACGGTCCTTACTATTCAATTCCAAAGGAAGATGTTGAAGCTGCTATTGGTAGTTACACCTATGCACCAGCCAAAAGAATTGCATCTATTATTGATGAAGAGGAAGAAAATGATGTTTTAATGGAAGATTAGTTCCTTTTTTTTTTTTTTTTTAAACGAGTGATGAGTTCAATTATTAAGATTAGGAAAAAAAAAAAACTCACTAAAAATAGAAACACATGAATATACATATATATTAGATAACTTAGGATATAAAAAAAAAGAGAAAAAGTAAAGATTTACTGAGAGAGAAGTATTTATTTATGATATATAGACAAAACAAAAAGAAACATTTAAGCAAATGACAAGTTTTATTTAACATATTTATTAACAAAAAAAAAAAAGAAGAAGAAACAAAATTAGTAATAAATTATTTTTATACTTGTTTAATCGTGATAATTTTTCTTCTTCTACGATCTATTTTTGTTCACTTGGGGTTTTCACTTGTCGGGTAAAAAAAAAGAATACTATCAAGATATTTTTTAAAAAAAATATATCAAATGCTGTTCTTACAAAAAAAAAACAAAAAGTAAAAATAAATATTAAAAAAAAAAAAAAGAGAGAAAACCATTAGAATAACATATACCATATAATTTTATTGTAACAAATTTTTTAAAAATAATAATAATATAAATGGGAATAGAAGATCAAGAAAATCAAAGTTCTGATCATGTTCAAGGCTTGAAAAGAAGAAGTCTTGAACTTGATGATGTTATTGAAAATTTAGAAGATTTCATGAATTCTCAAGATGAAAAAAGTGATTTAGAAGAAGAACAAAATGAAGATAAAGAGGAAGAAATTGCCGGGGATGTGTCTTTTTTGAGTACACCTTCTACAAAAGATTTTTTTACCAAGATTGATGTTATTTCAGTTGATGATCCAACAATAAAAGCAAGCCATGAGATCAATGAAGATTCAACAGAATCAAATAATAAAGCTGACACTTCTGCTAATGTTTTGACTTTAAATTTTTTTGGTGATAAATTAAGCAATGAAAGTTTTAGTTTAGGACCTGTTTTAGATCCAGTATTATCAAAGGAATCTGTTTTGAAAGATTCTTCAAGTGAGATTATTGAAGTTTCTGATAACGAAAAGATTGATACTTTGAAAGATACTGTTTTGAATTTCAATAAAAAGGATGATCAGGAAGAAGAAGAAGAAAAAGAAGAAGAGGAAAAGTTGGAAAATGAAAAGGATTCAAAAATCGAAGATGCTGTTAAAGATCAAAACAAATTGAAAACAAAAACTTCAGCTGCTTTGTTTGATGATTTATTGAATGATTTTGAGGATCTAAATGTAAAACAAGAAGAAGAGAGGGAAAAAGAAAAAGTTGATAGTTCAAAAGAAGAAAAAGAGGAAGAGGAAGAGGAAAAAAAAGGGAAAGAAGAACAAACTGATGAGGAAAAAGAAGTCAAAACTGCAAAAGTAAATGAAAAAGCAGAAAATGAAGAAGAATTAGAGGAGAAAAAACAAGAAGAAGAAGAGAAGGAAGAAGAGAAGGAAGAAGAGAAGGAAGAAGAAGAAATTGATACTATTGAAACAGGGAAAAAAGAGGACAAAAAAGTTGATACTACAGAAACTGTGAAAGAAGAAGACAAAGAAGATATCACTTCAAAAGTAGAAGAAAAGGAAGACGAAACTGAAATCAAAAAGGTGAAAAAAACAGATTTGGATATAAACATTAAGAAATCAATTGCTACTACTCTGGATTCCAATGATAAAAATGATACAAAAGAAGAAAAAACTATTGATGAATTAGAATCAGATCTAAAAGATACCTCTGAAAATCTTGAAGTTTTAAATTCTCAAAAATCTTCTGAAGATGATCAATCTGATAGTAATAAAGTTTCAACTGTGAATGATAACGAAGAAGAAAAATCAAAAGAGAAAGAACTTGAAACAGAAGAAAAAGAAGAAGATGTTGATGAAGAAAAGGAAAAAGAAGAAGATGCTGATGAAGAAAAGGAAAAAGAAGAAGATAAAGAAGAAACTATACAAGATGACGAAGTAGAGGAAGAAGAGAAAGAGGTTAAAATAGGTGATGAAGAAAAAGAAGATCAAATTGAGAAAGATGATACAAATAAAGATATTTCAACAAGTTTAGAAGCTAGTGACTTGTTTGAAGACAGTAAAAACTGTTGTGATGACGGAAATGGAAATCATACTTGCACAACCCGCACTATTCAAAAGAAGTTGAAAATTACAGAAAAAGAAAATAATGTTGATGATAGCCTAAATATAGGTGATGATTACAGTTTAAATATAGATGACGATATCGATGCTTTATTAGCCGATTTAGATAATATGGATGATAAAGACAATGATTTATTAGCAAAAGAACTCCTTGAAGAGTTAGAACCTAAAAAAGAAACAGATCCAAAGATTATCAAGAATTATACTTTTAAAATTTTCACTTCTTTAGCTAGTATGGATCGTCATATGGTATCTAGAACAAACAAAATCATATCTCTACTTTTATCTCAAGAGGGAGTAACAGAGAATTTATTAGAATTATGTGATTTAGGAACTGATGCTGAAGCTAAAAAAAATTGGTATAGAAAAGCTTTAAATCCAAATACTAGAGAACCATTACCATTGCCTGGATTATTCAGAAAAAATGTAGAAGAAGATTTGTTTATAGGAAATTATGAAATGATTGAAGAGTTCAATGAAGATTCTGTATTGGAAGATAAATTATGGCCAGAATTAATGATAAAAAATACTGAAACTACAACCAATGAAAATAATATTCTTTGGAGACTTTTAGGTAAAAAATAATATTAAAAAAAAAAAAACATCTTCTTTATCTTATATATTTTATAAAAATAATGTGATCATACATTATTTATTCATCAGCAATTGATATAAGAAAATATATTCTTTTTTTCCTTCTTTTAGAAAGAAAGAAAAAAAAAAATTAGTAGAAAAAATTATACTAATTTTCATTTTTTTTTTTTTTTTAAAGGGGAAAAGTGAAGATACGCTTATTAAATATATATATATATATATATATAATGTTGCAAAAAGTGTAATTATTTCGGAAAAACTAAGTTTGTGTGTGTGTTTAAAAATATTATTTAAGGGTCGAAATACCCCGCAATCTTTTTTCTTTTCCACCCTTTGTTGAAAAATATATTTTGTTATTGTTTCATTTCCCCTCTTACAAATATATATATAAAATGTATATACATATGGCTTAACTTTTATAATTTTCCTTTATTTCCCCCCCCTCCACCTTTTTTTTTTTTTCTAACAAAAAAAAAAAAAAAATTAAAACAAACAACATAATTTTATTTTAATTACTGCTGTCTCCCCTTATTTTAATATTTTTCACTGATAAAGGATTTTTTTTTTTGAGGAATATTTAAACAAAAACCTTTTTTTTTTTTTTCATTGAATTGGGTGGCAAAAACAAAAAGTATATTCATATTTATTCAGATAAACTTTAATAAGTTTATATACATATAAGAGATACATTATATTATACATATTATCTTAAAAGAAAATATAGATAAACCATTGAAAAAATTAAAATTATAAATTGGTCTTTTACTTTATTATACATAAACTATAATAAAATAACATTACATAAAATCTAACTCTTATTATTATTATTTTTTTTTTCTTATTTTTTTTTTTTTTTTGCATGATGAATAGAGATTTAAGAAATCATTTATTATTTGAAGTTAGTACTGAAGTTTGTAACAAAGTTGGGGGTATTTACTCAGTTTTGAAAACTAAAGCTCCTATAACAGTTAAAGAATATGGTTCTCAAAGATACCATTGTTTAGGGTTATTGAACAAAGACAAGTATGAAGTTGAAATTGAAAACATTGAACTTTCATACGATATCTTACACAATACCTGTTCAAAAGAAAATGATGATGACTATGCTATCAAGGAAACTATCTTGAAAATGAGAGATAGAGGTATCAACATTGTTTATTGTAAATGGTTAATTGAAGGTACACCTAAATGTATTTTGTTTGATTTAGACAGTGCTAGAGACCAGTATTTAAATGATTGGAAAGCAGATTTGTGGGAAAGCAATGGTATTCCATCCCCCGACTCTGATACTGAAACAAATGATGCAATTATTCTTGGTTATTTGGTTACTTGGTTTTTAGGTGAAGTTGTTTATTTGGATAACCAAAAACATGCTGTTATCACTCATTGTCATGAATGGTTGGCAGGTGTTTGTTTGCCAATTATTAGAAAGAGAAAATTAGACGTTGTAACTATTTTCACAACTCATGCCACTTTATTAGGTAGATATCTATGTGCGGGTAAAGATGAGTTTGGAAATGATATTGATTTCTACAATAACTTGGATAAGTTTGATTGTGATAAGGAAGCTGGTATAAGAGGTATCTATCACAGATATTGTATTGAAAGAGCCTCTGCACACAGTGCTGATGTTTTCACTACTGTATCTCAAATTACTGCTTTGGAAGCTGAACATTTATTAGCCAGAAAACCTGATGGTATTTTACCAAATGGTATAAATGTTACTAAATTCCAAGCTGTTCATGAGTTTCAAAATTTGCATCAAAAGAGTAAAAAAAAAATACAAGAATTTATTAAAGGTCATTTTGTTGGTCATTTGAAAACTGTTGATTTAGATAATACTTTGTATTTCTTTATTGCTGGTAGATATGAGTTCAAAAACAAAGGTGTTGATGTATTCATAGAAAGTTTAGCTAGATTGAATCATAGATTACAAAGTATCAACTCTCCTGTGACTGTTGTTGCATTTTTAATCATGCCTGCTAAGAATAACTCTTTCAATGTTCAAAGTTTGAAAAACCATGCTATTGTTAACTCTTTAGAAGAAGGTGTATCTGATATTTCTGATGTTATTAAGGAAAAACTTTTACAATACACTTTGAATCACAATAGTATTCCAGAAAGTTTGAATGAACTTATAGGTGATAATGAAAGAATTTTTTTGAAGAAAAAAATCATTCCATTAAAAAACAAAGAATTTGAATTACCTTGTGTTGTCACTCATAATATAATTGATTCTGACAAGGATCCAATTTTATCAAATTTGAGAAGAACCCATTTATTCAACCATGACCATGATAGAGTCAAAATCATTTTCCATCCTGAATTTTTAAATTCTCAAAATCCTCTTTTACCTATGGAATATGAAGAATTTGTAAGGGGATGTCATTTAGGCGTTTTCCCATCTTATTATGAACCTTGGGGCTACACACCAGCGGAATGTACTGTCATGGGTATTCCATCTGTGACTACAAATTTATCTGGATTTGGAGCTTATATGGAAGATCTAATTGATGCTGACCAAGCCGAAATGTACGGTATTTATATTGTTGATAGAAGATACAAAAGCGGTGATGAAAGTATTGAACAACTGGCTAATATGATGTTTGATTTCTGTCAAAAAAGTAGAAGACAAAGAATTAATCAAAGAAATAGAAATGAAAGATTATCTGAATTATTGGATTGGAAGAGAATGGGTTTGGAGTACGTTAAAGCTAGAAGTTTAGCATTGAAGAGAGCCTATTATCCAGAAGGATATGAAAATGAAGGATTTTCTTCTTTTGAAAATGATGGAAAAGAGTATAGAGTCGGTAAACCATTTAGTGTCCCTGGTTCTCCAAGAGCAAATAGCAATACCATTTTAATGACTCCTGGTGATTTAGGAACTATCCAAGACGCTAATAATCTTGAAAATGATGATTATTTCCATTTATCAATGGATGATAATGATAATTCAAGTGAATAATAATAAAAAAAATAAATAATAATAAGCACAAATAACATCAACTAATATTAAAATTTAAATATATACTTAAATAATAGTAGCTACAATTTATAAGTATATCAAAAAAAAAAAAAAAGCATTTTAATTAAATAATTTAAATTTCATTTAACTTCTGCAAGTTTTAAAAAAAAAATAATACAAATGATTTCGCCCAGGATCGAACTGGGGACGTTCTGCGTGTTAAGCAGATGCCATAACCTACTAGACCACGAAACCTTAGTAATTATTTTATAGGCATTTAAAAAATAATTCTAATTAATTAGTTTTTATAAAAGTTTTTAGTACTTCTAATAAAAATATCAATATTGTAAACTTAATTCTTTTAATAATAACAATAAATACAGTTTAACTTTACAGCTTGTATACATATTCTTCTAATGATTCATCTAAAATATAATTGATTTTGTTCAATTTTTTGCTAGGCTTTGTTATTATAGTAACTCTTAAAGAACCAAAATTATTAGTTTCAAAAGATTTTCTCCAGAGAGATAAGAATGAATTCCATTTAAGCTTTTTTTCATTTTCAAGTGATACCATAAAACTTTGTTCATAAAATTTTTTGTAAGTTGTTTTTAACAAACCTTGACTGTTATCATCATTATGAGTTTTTGTACCATCGCAGAGATCTAAAAGTTTATAAAAACGTCTTTTCAAAATTTCAAAATAAAGAGTATTAGTTTCTTGAAAACATGAAAGAAACAAGTATTCATGAAAGTTTAAATGTAAATTTAATGTTGATTTTATTACACTGTTAACTTCAAAAGGATTCAAAAAAGGCGTCTCTATTACAAAACTTGTCAGTGTGGATGAAAAAATCAAATTATCAAAGTTATATTTTTTTAAAAATCTTTCATTTTCATTAGCTGCTTCAAGATTCAAGGAAACACAATTCGAAAGGGTTGTTTTAATTAATGTATTTTGTGAAACTATATCTTGATTCATTTCTTCATTATGTATATGAATAAAGCTTTTTTTCATGCAAATAATTGTAATATTTTCTTTTTCAAAATCCTGTTTATAATATTTGCTAGACCAACATTTTAACAATAAAGGAACTTTTTGATTAAAATAAGTTTTTACAAGTATTAATCTTTGTTCACTTAGTTCAGCAAGAAACTCTTGATGCTTGGGGAGATGATTATACAATTCCATTAACTTTGAATATCTTTTTTGATTGACAGATCTTGATTCAATATTTTTAGAATAATTGGAATGTAAATTAGAGATGGTTTGATAAAAACCAACAAAATTTATATTATCAAGAAATGGTTGCAAAATAGATTTTTCAAATAAAAGTTCCCAAAAAAGTTCATAAAGTTTGTAGCTTCTTATACTTTTTGATAAAAAATCTAACCTTTGAGAAAATGAATGTTGGTGCATATGTGTTGAGTGTATTTCTTCTTCTTCTTCAAATAAATAATTCACAAGTTTTTTTTTAAAATTCTCAGTTTTGTTAATATAAATTATTAAAAGCCTGTCAAATACATCTTCAAATACTGTTCCTCCTTCCCAGAAAAATACATTTACTAATGGTAGTTGAAAGACTAATAAGGGATCGTTCTTAAGTACACAATAACTAAAATATCTATTACAAAACTGTTCAAGGATATTAGTTTCTTTCATGAAAAGCACACTTGAAAATTCATATAATGGATGATATATTGATTTTGTTCCGTGTATTATCAAATTTTCTTTTAAATTTTCCAAGAAATTAAACACTACTTCATCTTTGTTTTGTATATACTTTATTAATATATCATTACACTTGTTGCTATATATATTGTTAAGTTTTAAAACTGATTTAATGAAGAAGTATGCATTTAGTGTTATATTTAAATACACACAGCTTGGATATTCTTGAATATTATAACATTTGTCAATTACTAAAGGCTCATTATATATTGTATGTAAATGGTGGTTAATGTTTTCTTCCATGCCAATTGGATCTAAGTTTTCATTTATTTTATATTTATCATAATTTTCTCTGATATGACGAGCATTGAGGACACAAAAATAATCAAAAATTTCATCATGAGAATTCATAGTTTCTCATTAAAAAAAAAGAAAAGACAATTAGAATTGGTTGTATGCTATCAAGAAATATTATTTATTGATATACTGTTTTATTAAACATAAAAAATGACAAAATTGAAAATTGCTTTATATATATATATATTTTTTTTTTCCCGCATAATTGTAATATACTTTGAAACTTTTTTTAATTTTTTTTTTCCTCTTCATGAACATATTAACAATAATTATCAATATGATTTTTAGAAATTTCTTTTTTATAATGTCTACTTTCTTCAAATAACAAACCAAAAGAATTTTTACCTCTTCTTTTTAAACTAAAAGAGAGAAAATAACAATTATTTTAATGATATCATATCAAAGAGGCTCATATAATATTGCATCATTTGCTAGGCTTGATCTTGGACTTCAATTGTTTAAAAAAAGTTGTAGATATAATGCAAATTTTTCTTCTTTAAAAAATACCCCTTTTGAAGATACTTCAAAACAAAATGGCACCACAAATACTGAAGAAAATAAAGATTTGAATGATCTAAATAACATGTACAATCAAATGTTTCAAGAAACAGAAGATTTGTCAAAAAAAATGAATAACATGAAAAATGATACTGATGATTTAGATTTAATCAATGAAGAAATGAATGAGTTCTTTGGAGTTAACAATAGTTATAAAAATGATATTGAAATAGAAGATAGAGTTGAAATCAAATCTGCAAAAGAATTTATTGATATTGTTAGATCCAAAGATAGATTTTGTTTAATATCAAAAAGTTCAGATCCTATTTATAATTTATCATTAGAAGATTACGTATTCAGAAACACTCCAATACATAAACAAAATTTGAAAGCTAAATTCATCTCTGAAAGATTATTAATGTATATCAATAACAAAACCTGTGTATTTGGCAAAAACCAAAATCCTTTCAAAGAATTGAACTTAAAATCACCATTATTAAAATCAAATGGTGGTGATTATGATCTTATAAGAAGATTTTCAGGTGGTGGAACAGTAATTCATGATTTAGGTAATGTGAATTATTCATTTTTAACTTCAAGAAATCAGTTTGACAAGAAATATTATAACTCTTGTATCATAAATTTAGTAAATAATTATATCTTATCTAAACAGAATTTAGAAGTTTCTAATAGTGAAGCAGTACCATTATTAATGTTAAATGAAAGAGGTGATATAACATGCGATGGTTTGAAAATATCTGGATCTGCTTATAAGATTGCAATGAACAAATCCTATCATCATGGAACAATGCTAATTGACTCTGATTTGAATGAATTTAGTAAACTTATGAGACCAAAATTGATTAAGAATGAAAATGCTGAAGAACAAGAAGAATTTACAGAATGCAATGATGTGGATAGTGTCAGAGCTAAGATTTCAAATTTAAAAGATTTAACAAAAAGTCTATTTTCTGATACCAAAGTGTTTTTGAACTTACTATCAAAAGGATTTAGTTCAATGTTCATTAATGATAAACCTAAAATATATGCCATTGATCCTGCCGTAGTAGATTTAAATGAAGTTTATAATATTGATAAAAACGACAACAAATCTTCTGCTCTCTTAGATCTGCAATCTGATAGTTGGGCTTATTTGCAAACACCAGATTTTAAATATACCAACAAGGTTTCTGGCTTTTATTACAAAGTTAGAAGAGGTATTATTATAGAAACTAATGATACTCAAAATGTTAAAATCAATGAAACTACATTTGATAAAAAGTTTTTAATTTAAATTAAAATAAAAAATTGTTTAGCTCATGATCATGTGATTTCAAAGTTTTTTTTTATTCTCAAAATTTTCGTTTTTTGCTTTGAGTTAAAAAAATCAACAACAAAGAGTTATTTATTTGATTGGAAAGAAGAAAAAAAAACATAAGGATACGATTTAATCTTTCGCGGTGTAAATAGTTAATAATAATAATCGAAGAAAATCTAAAATTAAAAGCCAATAAAAACTTAAACATATTTATATATAAAGAATAAATTAATAATATTTATATTCAAGACTTTCTTCTTCTTATTATTATTTTTTTTTGTAAATTTTCAATGATTAAAAGACAAGAGAGTTCTGCTACTTTTAAAACTATAAGTGGAAATCCTTCAAAATCTCCAAATACTGTAGGAAACAATTTCTTCAAGTTTAAAACTCTTGATTTAAATAATGAAAGATTAAAAGACAATTTATCATACCTTGCAGACTTTCAATATGAACTTTCTGGTGTTGATGAATACCATGAAACATTAATCAATGATGATGAAAACCAAGATGTATCTAATGATTTGGTTTATGACAACAGAGAAAGAAGTACTTCTCCAAGATTTTATAAAAAATTCACATCTTCAAATTTGTTGAAAAAAATATACATTAAATTAAAATACTACACTATATGGAAACCTTTTTGGACATTATTATGTATAGGTGTAACTATAGGTGCAATTGCCTCTATTTTACAAATCTTAACTGAATATTTTAATAATGTCAAACTAGGGTACTGTAAATCTAATTGGCTTTTGAACAAGTCTTATTGCTGCAGTCAGAAATATTCAGACAAGAACGGAATACCAAAAGAGTTTTTAGAAGAACAATGTGTCTTGGATGGCCATTGGAATAACTATTCTCATCCTATGGTCGGATTCGCAACATATGGTATTCTATCTATAGCATATTCCACAATTGCAAGTTTTTTAATTTTCAAATTTGCTCCATTTGCTGCTGGTGGTGGTATACCTGAAATTAAAATGGCATTAAGAGGTTTTCAATATAATCCTGATTTCTTTTCATTAAAAACTACTATCATCAAATGTATTACTCTACCGTTAACAATTGCATCAGGAATTAATGTCGGAAAAGAAGGTCCTAGTGTGCATTATGCAACATCTGTTGGTGTTTTAATAAGTGAGTTTATGAATAAAACTTTTTCATTTGGTGATTTAAATGATATTGCTACTTCTGTTGAAGAAGAATTAGAAGAACAGAATGCTTCTGGAGAAGAAGAAGCCAATATAATCAGACCAACTGGATCATCTACATCTTTAACTAGAGGAAGACTTACTACAACTGCATCATCTTTTACAAACGTCACCGTAGATACAAAATCAAGATTAGATAGTCCTGTTTCTCAAAACTTTTTCCAATTATCTGAAAACATGTTAGCTGGAGCCGCTGGTGGTGTTGCTTTAGCTTTTGCAGCACCAATTGGTGGTGTATTGTTTGTTTTTGAAGAATTATGTTCTAATTATATTAAATTTAACATTACTGCTATGTGGAAATGTTATTTTATAACAATGGTTGGTATCACTATATTAAAAATTATCAATCCTTTCAGAAATGGTGAAGTAGTTCAATTCGAAGTTAGATACAATGAAAATTGGAGATTAGGTGAGATTCCTGTCTTTATCATAATTGGGATATTTGGTGGTGTATATGGTATTTTAATGAAAAGAATGAACATTTTTTGGATAAATTTTAGAAACTTGTATTTTAAAGATCATTTGCAATTAGAAATATTCTTTTTGACTATTATTACATTTTTACTTTCTTATTTTAACTCTTTTTTGAAATTTGATATGGCTGAATCAATGAAAATCTTATTCCATGAATGTTCCTTAACAGATAATAATGAAAATTCCATTTGGGATCATGATTTGTGTACAGTCACTAATGATACTGATCATCATTGGAGTTTGACTTTTATAACATGTGCATCTTTACTTTATGCTCTTGTTATTAGATTTATTCTTGTAGTAGTATCATATGGTTGTAAGCTTCCATGTGGTATTTTTATTCCATCAATGTCTATAGGAGCTTTATTTGGTAGATTATTATCCATTTTAATAGTTAAAATTTTCTCTTTGAGACCAGGAACAATTATAGAAGGTTCATATGCCGTTTTAGGTGCTGCAGCTGCTTTAACAGGTATGACCCATTTAACAATTTCTTGTGTAGTTATAATTTTTGAATTGACTGGTGCTTTCAATCACATTGTTCCAACAATGGTTACTATCGGAATAACAAGACTAATAATGGACAAATTTGATAATGGTAAAGGTATCGCCGAGGATATGTGTTTATTCAATAAATTTCCTTTCTTAGAAGATGAACCCCCTATAAGATTATCTAAAGATATTAGAGGTGAAAAGATTATAGCTCATGATATTATGACATTTGAAATTGTTTGTTTAAAAGAGACAATGCTTATTAATGAATTGAGAATTATTTTACAAAATAACAAGTTTTCTGGATTCCCTGTAATTAATAAAGATAAAGAAGTGGTCTGCTATGTTTATAGACAGTTATTAGAACATATTGTATTACAAAACTTGAATGAATCAATTGTTGATTTGACTAAATTGAAACATTTAGATTATGTTATCAAATCAGTAATGTTTATAAATAAAGATGATAATATCTTATTGATTCATGATATTTTTAACAATTTATCACCAAAGTTAGTCTTTGTTCAAGATAATTTCAAGCTAGTAGGACTAATAACCAAGAAAGATTTAATCAAATTTGAACATGATCAATTTATTCAATTGAATGGTGAAATTGCAAATCAATTTAATTTTAGCGAATCATTAATAAAAAAAATACATAGCTCTTTATATAAGTTGTTTAGACTAACTGGTATGTCATAGAGACATTTTTTCCCCCTCCCTACTTCAAATTTAATAAATATATAAAAACCAATTAATCTTCCTTCCATTTACCTTCAGCTTCATAATCTTTATACATTTTTTTGAAGTACAATTTCCCATTATAATCAAGTAAATTATACAACAAATTCATGTTTTCTTTAATCAATAAATCAAATATACCATACATTGATAATTTTAACCCATTTCTGAAATTATTAACTAATTTCAGATTATTTGAGTTTGAAACTTTAATATCACATAAAATGTTAATGTATTTTAACATAACTGGATATATGTATTTTCTTAATTCTTGTTTATATGCTAAAGCATTGGATTTAAAATTAGTTGAAGAGTTATTATTGCTACTGGAACTAATGTTTACAGGATCAATATAGTTTGCAATTAATCTGTTTAAAGATTTTATAACATTTTCAGCATCATAATAAGTCAAATTTATTAAATATTCCATAACGAAAACAATAAAACTGTTTACTAAATGAGTTCTTCTAACTAATTTAAATTGTTGATAATTTATAATATTTGAAACAATTTTCAAACTTTCTAGTACAATATCTTCACTTGTTTCATTTGCATTAATTGTTTGAATCAAAAATGGAACAATCAATTCAATATTGTATTGTTTCAATAACCAATTTTTTGTAATAACAATATTACTTAAATTTTGTAAGAAAATTAAGTTTACAACACTTGCATCTCTAATTAAGTTGTTTAACAGCAATGCAAATAATTTAATATAAGTTTCTTCATCACTATTTTTACTTAATTTAGGAAGAATGAAATTTATCAATTCCAACAAATATGGATTATAATCACTTTTAAAATCAGAAATCAAATCAGTTAATAAGATTGAAAGATTTAAACTATCATCATTTATAATATTAGTCAAATACAAAGCTAACCCACTGGTAATATTTTGAGCTTTTGATTCTTTTCTTAGTTTTAAATAAATTGGTAAAATTGAATAATAATCTTTTTTATTGATAATACAATATGCCACATAGAGGTTGTATTGTAATTCATAATCAGTTAATTCCAAATTTTGATTTTCTATAAGTTCAATTATAGTATTATTTAAAATATCGTTATCATTGGATATTTCATACAATTGATAAATACAGTCACAATAAGTAAGATTGTTTTTGGTTTTGTCTGCTTTTAGTACTTTCAATAACTTTGCAAATAAATTATCAATCAAAGTTTTAATCTTTCCATATCCTTTACTGGCTTTAATTATAAAAACTAAGAATGGCATTAGTTTATCATTAAATTTAGTTAATGAATCTGTTAATTCTTTCAAAGATTTGTTCAAGTAATTGAAACAAGATTCATCATTTATATTAACAAGATAATTCATCCAAATTTTGTTAAACAAAACCATATTTCCATTGTTTAATAAACTTACAAAGTTTTCTTGTAATTCTGAACTAGTCTTGAAAGTAGGAGATGACAAGAATTTTATTAACAAATCATCAACATTGTCAGAGGTGTATAATTTTTCAAGGATACTGTTTTTATCAAATTTATTAAAAAGTTCTATAGGTATGATTTCCAGTAATTTGTGAATTGATAGATGGAACTTTTCATTTTCAGAATTTGTTTTTACAGTGCTTGTAAGTTGTTTAGTAATCTCTGTAATTATAGCATCTTCTTCCCATATATCCCCATTCTCAATACCATTTTTGTATAATAAATCATCTATCAAATATTTTAAATTATCCAAGTTTTTAAAAAATAGATTGCTTAACAAAGTTTCCAAGTTTTTACCATCAATATTGTTGTTTATAATTGTTGTGAAATTTTTCAATAAAAGTAAACTTTCATTTAATTTATTTCCAAAGTTTTGAACAAATTTAAAAATAATATTTTTAATTTCAATCTTTAATGTCTCATATTCAATAGATAGTTCATAAGTTTTGAAAATACAGAAATATGAATATATGTTTTTATAATCAAAATTTTTCATTTGTGTTTCAATTAATTTGTTCAGTTCTTGTTTATAAGACTCTTTGATATCATTATCAGATGTAATATTAGGAATAATAGATTTACTATACAAATCTAAAAGATAATACAAACTTTCTAAGTTTTGGAAAGAACCTTGTCCAAATATCGTTGTTTTCAACCATTTTTGTAATTGCTCATTATTTTGAATAAAAGTGATTGTATTGACATTAACCATACCTTTTATAATACTGTTTTCTAAAAATTTACATTCATTAGAAAGCAATTCATATAATTGATAACTTGTTAGATTGTAAACTCTATCACTGAATAAAGTATCATATCTAGACATGTATTCTAAGTTATTATCAACAATATATTTAATTAAAGAATCAAATTCTTTAAAATCAATAAAACAATCAAGTAGAGCTTTACATAATTCTGAGTCATCTAATTTTTCAAGTAGCTTTAACATTTGCTCTTTGTATTTGTAACCAATTTCAATATTATTGTTTAAACATTTAATAAAAACATTTGAAATTTTTTCATCATCATTCAATTTATCAATAAATTCATTATCCAACCATTTTTCTAGAGTTTCTAGTTTAGGTAAATTATTTAGTTTTTTCAATTCAAACCTATTATTAATAGTATCTAAACTTTTTACAAAAATATATGCTTTATCATTACCATCTTCTATAAATTTATTCATAGCCAAATCTAAAATATCTTTATCAAACTTATTAACATTATGTAAATAACCAATAGAGATTAATTCAAACATATTCAAAAGAGTTTCATCTTCAACACCTTCTGTGTTTAAACTTTCTATAAATGGAATTAATTTAAAAACTTTATCATTAAAAAGTTCATTAATGATAAGTTGATTAACTTGAGTGTTTTTCAATGGAATTAATTTAAAAATTATAGCATTATTTGAAATAAATTTGTTTAATTTTATTAATTTTAATAGATTATTGATAAAAATGTTATCAACTTCATCATTTTTACTATCTTTGCTTTCAATATATGATGTTAATAGTTTGATTATAAACTTTTCAGAGTTTAATTCTTGGAAAAAAATATTAGATTTAATAATTAAATCAAGAAATTTTTCATTTAAAACTTTCACTAAATTTTTATTTTTAAAATCAATGTTTAATAGTAAGTTGTTTAGTTTAATATTTTTCAAAATTGTTATAAAATTTTTATTGAAATTTTGATTTGATTTATAAATTGAATAAAAAATTTCATAAATTAATGGGTTATTAACTAATTTCTTGTTATCATTGTTGTTGTTATTTATTCTAGTTATAAGATGTTCTAAACAAAATAATTCCTTATCTGGAAAATATTGACCTTCATTTTGATGTAAAAGATTGTTTATTATTTCTAAATCATTATCATTCTTTGCATTTTGTTTAATAGATTTAATAATAGATAAAGAAGACATTTTTCTTTCTTTATGCTAATGCAAGAGTTTTATTCAATAAATTTAAAACAAAACAAAAAAAAAAAGTTTATTATTGATTGTAAAAAGATCTCTTTGGTGATTTAAAAAATATGTTAATTTATTAGTTATTATAAACATCTAATTATTTATTATTAATATATATATATTTTTTTTCAAAGAAACATTGCAAATAAAAAATTCATATTCCTGATTTGGTAAAAATTAACATTTTTTCAATAATAAAAAAAAAAAAAAAAAAAAAAAAAAAAGTTATTAATTTCAGCATGTGACTTGATTCAAAAATTTTCTTCTTGTTCTTGTTTTTTTTTTAATTTTTTTTTTTTTTACAATGTCAACAGAATTTATAAAATAAAATTACTAAAAAAAATAAACACAAGTATAAACCCTAAAACAAATTATACTAATTCAATTAATGCCTGAATTTAAAAGTTGTGAAACCTTGGAATTATATTCTAAAATAATAGAATTAACAGAGAATAATGACGTTATAGATGGTCAATTCTTGATGGAATTATATGAAATTGTTGATGTAAATAATAAATCCAACACCAATATCACTGTTTTAAATAATATCATTTTATCTACTATTATAGCATTTTATTATGATGAAGTTCAAAATCCTGATTTAATTATTAAATTAATGAACAGAATTCTTCCATTTGATAAAGTTGCTGAAATGGATGAAAAGATTATTAATTCAGAAATATGGATTATGTTGTTAAAACTAGTTACAAAGGGTTTAATGAAAGAAGCTGTTTTGTTATTAACTAACTATATTAATCAAAATTCAAGTAATGAAAATATTGATGATTACAAGATTTTATTAGATATTTTAAACAATTACCCTTTATACAACTTACATGACCTGAAAATATTTAAAAACTGGAAAAATTTAACTACTGAATACTATTCATACATTTCTAGCAAGTCTGATAACTTTGATCCTAATTTTGTTTTATTAGTTGGTGTTTTGAATGGTAATGAAAAAGATATTAGCACAATTAACCAAGCCTTAAATTATAACTCTCTTCATTGGGGTAGATTATTTTTATCATTTTTCTTATTTTATATTCCAACAAAAGAGTTATTTGATGAATATTTAGTGAAATCTTTGAATTATAGCAAAGCAAAGGATGATAAAAATTCTATTTACCAAGATTTTTTAATCAAAGACACATCCAGAATAATTGCATATGTGCCAATACTAATAGATTTGGATGATGTTTTAGGATTAACTTTTATTGAAACTTTAAACAAGTTGAATATAATTTCTTTGGATGTTGAATTTATGAATTTGATATATGAAAACTGGACTAAAAAATTCACAGAGTCAAATAATGAAAACACTATTAACCTATCAGTGAATCAAATCTCAATTTTATTGAAATTGATTATTCAATCTTCTTTACTGCTTTCAGTGAAAAGAACTTTTGTAAACAAGTTAATTGATTGTTTGATTTTAAACAACAAGAAGTTGTTAGTTTCTTTGAATAATAATGATGTTGAATACTTGATTGGTATATTAAGTAGTTTAAGAATGCCACACACTTGTAAGAAACTTTACAGAGAACTAGGTTTATCTTTATTAGAAAATATTTCTTTAACAGAGGAGAATGGTGAACAGATTGATAAATCCTCTTTGATCAATGGTCTATCTATTTTAACTAAAGGTTTGGAATATAATATTAGTAATAAGAAGAATGAAAATGATATTCTTTCAATCATACTTGAGAAATCTGAAATTATCTTAGAATCAAACTTTAAACAGTTCATATCATCATCTCAAAATTTAAAAGATTCTTTAACAGATTCTTTTTCTAATTTGATAGCAGATTATGACAATTTCAACCCAATATTGAAACAAGCCTTTGTATGTTTGAAGATTATTAAAGCATTAGAACAAATTCAAACCACTAAAGGGGATAAAGATTACCACAAGTACTTAACTTATATGATCCATTTATTAAAGTTTGAGCCATTAAACAATAAGTTTAAGACGATTTTGATTTTATATTATTTGAATCCGATGTTAATAGAAATAAGAGATTTAAATCAAATAAATGCTATAACTAATAATTCCATTTTACTAGAATTGATGCAACAATTAAATCAATTAATTTTAATATACGAAAATGATCCAGAAATTGAAAACTTTATACAAGATTTATTGAAACAATATCCAACAGATCAAGAATATGATATCCAAAAATGTTTATCTATATTGATTGAATTATTTGCAACCAAATAGGCAGAATTAGTTCCTTTTTTTTAAAACCATAAATATATAAATGATTTTTTTAAAATTATAATTTATTGAACAAGCAAAAAATAAATAAAAAATTAATAAATAAACACAGACAAAATTGGATTAAACAAAACGATAAAGAATGTTATTAAAATAGATGAGGTATAAATATATTATATATAGAAACACAAGTGAATCAACTTTTTCTGTTTTTTTTAAATTTTTTTTATTGGTGATTATACTTTTTGTTTTTAAATATTTCTGTTACAAAATATATTCTGGGTGTACAATTTAAAATGTACAATTTTTTAAAATAGTACATCATTTTTTTAAAATAATGAAATCAATTGTAATCAACATCATATATGTATTAAATTGTAGTTTTTTTTTGTTTAATTGTTTTTCACCCTCCATTTATCTATAATCTACATTTCTTTATTATTTTTTGTTTTAAAAATATTTATTCTTTTATAATCTATTATTAAAGAAAAAAAAAAAATTAAAAAAGAATAAAATTTCATCCTATCATCCAATAGTTAATATTTTCATTTTTTTTTTTTTTCATTTGCATTTATTTAAATTAAATCAATATTGAATTGAGAAGATTATTTTTTGTTTTTTTTTTAAATTCTTTCTTTTTTGTTTTCTTATTTTAGTATTTTCTTTTTATTTCATTTCATTTAACAAGTAACATCTTGAGTAGCTCTAGAGTTCAACAATAAGGCAACAATTAAACCATATAAACCTAAAACTTCGGCAAAAATTAAAATCAAAATCATACCAACGAATAATCTTGGTTGTTGAGAAGTACCTCTAACACCTGCATCACCAACAATACCAATGGCGAAACCGGCAGCTAGACCAGACAAACCAACAGACAAACCAGCACCTAATTGAATGAAACCAGTGTATAAAGCTTGGGTTTGACCTAGAGAGTAACAGACTAAAACAGAAACGACTAAACCATAAATAGCAATAATACCAGCCATAATAACTGGAACGATATTCTTGAATAATAAATCTGGTCTTAAAACACAAGTGGCACAAATACCAACACCAGACTTAGCAGTGCCGTAAGCGGCACCAAAAGAGGTGAAGATGATAGCACTGGCACAACCAATGGCACCGAAAAATGGAGCATATACAGGACACAATTCAGACATTATAGGTAAATTTTGTTTTATTCTTTTAATAAAAATATTATATGTTGTTGACTGTTGAAAAAAATTTGAAGTTTAAATTATAAAAAAAAGATATTGGATCTTGGTTTCAAACTTTAGAAGTGATTTTTTTTCTCTGGTTAGTTTTTAATTTATATTTTCTTTCTTATTAGTTAATGAATTGTTAATATTTTATTTTGAAAAACAAAAAATGTTTTTTTTTGATATTTTAATTTTTAATATTTTCCCCTTTAATTTAAATGAAGTGCAAAATAATAAAAATTTATGAAATGAAAAAAAAAAAACTTACAACCATAGAAAATTTTTTTTACAACAGCAAAAGAGACACTTTGGTTGCAGCTTTCATTTTTTTTTTTAAAAAAAAAAATAAGTCAGGAAAACAACGTAATCGGATATAAAGAAATAATATCTTAAGAAAAAACACACAAAGCATGTGATGCATTTAATAAATACAACAAATATAGATATATAAATAATTAAAGTTAATCATCATCACTATCAGACGAATCTTGGGAGTCTGATTCTAAAACCATTACTGGTTTTGATTTATTATTATTATTTTTAACTTGTTTACGCTCTGTTGAAGGTTCTTGTTTTCCAACTACAAGTTCAATGAAACTTGTAGAATCTGTTGTCATAGAAACACTTGTGTTGTTTTCTGCACGTTTATTATTGTTTTCAGATGTTACCATATGATTTTCTTCTTGATCCAAGAAGTCTTTATCATCATTTTCCATTTCATAATCACTATCTGAATGGAAAATATCATCCATTTGTTTTTCTTTGTGTTGTTCAATTTTTTGTTTTTTCAATGGTGGTTCTTCTTCTTCTTCTTCTTCTTGCTTTTCTTCTTTTTTAATTATTGGTTTATCATTATTTTTCAAACTATTTAATCTATCTTGAACAATTTTAACTCTTTCTTGCTCTTTCAGTTTTTCTTCTTTTTTTCTTTTATCAATTAATTTTCTTGATGTGAATTGGAATTTATTTTCAATTTTATCAGCTTTAGCTTTTTCCACTTCATTTTTAACAGCAATAGATGAAGAAGCTTCTTGTTTAACAGGTGTTTCAGTTTTTGTTTTTCTTTTGAACATAGAATCAATACCTCTTAATTTAGCTTTTGGAGCAGTCCATTGTTTCTTTTCAGTAGGTGTGTTACTTATGCTTCTACTGACACTATTACTAGAGCTACTATTTACTTTATTATTTTCTAGTTTTGGTTCTGTCTGACTTCTTTCTGCAACATCTACTGATTCACTAGTCTCTTTTTTAATAGCTACAGGGACAGTGCTTGATCTTTGAATATTTGTTGTTGCTGTATTTTCTACTTTTTCTGTTTCAATTTGTTTCATCGGAATATTATGATATGAAAAAACTTTATCATATTTAACAAAAACATTACTATATTCCTTATTTTCAATAGCAAAAATAAATAAGTCTTTTAATTCTTGTTTTTCCCTAACCTCTTTCAAAATGTCATCATCATTAATCAAACCTTGAAATCTTAGTTGTTTATATGTAGTCTTTGTATCTTCTTCAATAGTTAACATTAGACAATAGGTAATATCTGGGTATTTATCATTATATTTTTCATAAAAATTAAACATTGCCTCTCTACATTGATGTAAAGATAGCTGTTTAGGTTCTTTATTACCATTCAAAAGATCCATCAAAGTGCATCTTGCAGTTAAAGTGTTATTATTGTCTAATGAATTAAACAAAGAAGAGTAAATAAATTCAACCTGACTATTCATAATAAAAATAAAACTGAAATATATATATATATATATATATATATATAAATATTAAAAGTAAATAATAAAATATTTATTTCTTGTTGGTTTTATTTTACTGTAATATTATTAAATTTTTTTTTTTGAAAATATCAAATTTTTAAAAAAAAAAATACACTAACGCGTAAATTTTTTTTTATTAGAGACTTCACCAAAAAAAAAAATGTTGTCATGTGACCTAACAAAATAATTATATTATTAAGTCTTTAAATGCAAATAGAATAACTTAGCCATCTCTCTTTAAATAAAAAAGAACAATAAAAAGCTTTACATTTCTAACTTTAATTATTGATTTTAACAAACATGTAATAAAAATAAAAATAAAGTCAGTATCAGTTTAGTTTTAATAATATCAAAAACATGTCTTAAATGGGGAATAAAAAAGTAAAAAAGTTTAAAAAAATCAACCACAAAAAAAAACTTATCTCCGTTTGTAATTCCGTAAAAAAAAAAAAAAAAAAAAAAAAACTAAAACTAAAA
>LXPE01000001.1:139812-151654 GCA_001664025.1 Hanseniaspora valbyensis NRRL Y-1626
CTTTTCCTTTTAATGTTAATTTTTTTTACAAAAAAAAATAAATTTTTTTTTTTTTTTTTCAATTGCGAGATTAGGAACCCTATTTTAAATTTAAAATGATCTTCGTTAATATAATCAAATAAAAATTTTGATATATTAGAAGTTAGAGGGAATATCATTAATTTATTAATGATGAATTGTTTTTTTTAAACAAACTGTAGATCCATTTAGAATGAATATTTGAATAAAAAGTGTGGGTCTTTTATGATCAAGATTAGTAACAATAAAATACTTGCATTCTTATCTATTCCAATACAACCAATGTGCTGATTTACTATTTATTTACAGTTTTTCAAAATAAATCATTTGAATATTGTTATTTCAGTTTTTGCTTTCACTTTGCTGTATCAACAACATTTATTCAACCATTTATAATAGTATTAAATGATTATTTATTTTCAACTGCATTATATAAAAATTTTATAATATAACTTTATTATCATGTCTTTATCTAAAAAGAAATATACAATATATTAGTATAAAATGTTGAAATTAATAATAATAAACATTAAACTCAATCCGTAACTTACACTTTTTTAATAATATTTATACATTCAGTTCTCTAATTATAAATTAATTACTACTATAATTTTATGTTTAATATTTCCTATCTCTTATATTGTTTACATTAACAAAAATATGATCCATTTCCAAATCAGGAAATATAATTAGGTTTTTTTTTTTCTTCATTTCAATTTCAATTTTTTTCTTCGAATTTTTCTTTCAAAGTTTTTTTTTTTTTTTTTCCACTTCCAAACACGCGTTAAGATACTATTTTTTTTAAAAAAAAAAAAAAAAATTTAAAAGATTTAAAAATTTATCTATTGTGTATAAGAAAAGATAATTAAATAACCAGAAACAGTCTTGTTTGAAATTTAAATAACTGTAAACCTAATAAATTTTTTAAGTTTTTCTTTATTATTTATAAAACATGGCCGATAACTACGATTCTATCTTTAATGATAGAGCTAGAAGATTTACTGATTTTTTAGAAGAATATAGTGATTATAAATCTCAAATTCAAGCTGTTTTAATTCACAATGCCCAACTTGATAGTTTTAATCAAGACAGCTCTCCAAACAAAGTTAAATTTTCTTGTGAAATTGCAAGTCATTCTACCCAAGAAGGAGATGATTGCTGTGAACTATTACATCAAAGATTAGTCATTTCTCTAGATGATTTGAGAGATTTTGATAGAAGTTTTTGGCAAGGTATGCTTTATGAACCTCATAATTTCATTCCACCTGCTGAATTTGCTATTCAACAATTGATCCAAACGGATGTATTTTTTCAAACAACTTCTGATGGTTTGAACTTATCTTTTTATAAAGGTGCTTGGAAGTTAAGTTTCAAAGGTGCTTTTGCTTCTCACAATCTAACACCAAGGTCTTTACATTCTAAACATGTGAATAAATTGATCTCTATTCAAGGTATAGTAACAAGAACTTCTTTAATCAGACCCAAATTAGCCAGATCTGTTCATTATGCTGATGAAACTGCAAGATTCCATTACAGATCTTATAAAGATGCTACTACATCTTTAGTTACTCCTTTACCTGGATCTGCCTCCACTGCAGCTGCCGCAAACAACAACAATAACTCTAATGATGATGGTTTTGACAATAATAATAATAATCAACAACAACAGCAACAACAACAAGGTGCATTTGACACAGGATTGACTTCTGCAATTTACCCAACTGAAGATTCTGAAGGTAATAAATTAACAACAGAATTTGGGTTTAGTGAATATAGGGACCATCAAAGAATAACTTTGCAAGAAATGCCAGAACAATCACCAGCTGGTCAATTACCAAGGCAACTGGAAGTCATTATTGATGATCCTGATTTGGTTGATACTTTAAAATGTGGTGATAGAGTCGCAATTGTAGGTGTTTTCAAATCTTCTGGTGGTGGTGGTTTGATGGATAAAAAAGGGGTTATGGGCCTTCAAGGTTTCAAAACTTTTTTACTGGCAAATTCCATTTGGCCTTTGCATGCTAGATCAACAAGCGTTCAATCTTCTGAATTAATTACTGAAAATGATGTTGAGCATATTGCCAAATTAGCCAAGTATAATGAATATGTAAAAAATGATAATCTGTTCAACTTGTTATCTAGATCATTAGCACCATCCATTTATGGTCATGATCATATCAAGAAAGCTGTTTTACTAATGCTTTTAGGTGGTGTTGAAAAAAATTTGGATAATGGTTCCCATTTAAGAGGTGATATCAATATTTTAATGGTCGGTGATCCTTCCACTGCTAAATCTCAAATTCTAAGATTTGTATTAAATACTGCTCCACTAGCTATAGCCACAACCGGTAGAGGTTCTTCAGGTGTAGGTCTTACTGCAGCTGTAACTTCAGACAAGGAAACAGGTGAAAGAAGATTGGAAGCTGGTGCGATGGTTTTAGCTGATAGAGGTATTGTTTGTATTGATGAATTTGATAAGATGAGTGAGATTGATAGAGTAGCAATCCATGAAGTTATGGAACAACAAACTGTTACTATTGCTAAAGCTGGTATCCACACAACTTTGAATGCCAGATGTTCTGTTATAGCTGCTGCCAATCCAATCAATGGTAGATATGATATTGATAAGGATACTAGATACAATATTGCTTTGCCAGATTCCTTATTGTCTAGATTTGATTTGATGTTTATAGTAACTGATACTACAACACCACAAAGAGATAGACATATAAGTGAACATGTTTTAAGAACTCATAGATACATTCCACCTGGTTATGTAGAGGGTGAACCTATAAGAGATAAACTAAACATTTCTTTAGCTGTGGGAGAAGATTTATTACAAGAAGATAAAAACACTTTAAATGATGATTCAAATGGGGTTCTTGGAGATATTGAAGATTATGAAAACATTAAAGGTTTATTTGATCCTAATGATGCTGAAAATCAAAAAATCTTTGAATTTACTAAAGAATTAGGTGTCGCTTTTGAAAAATTCAATCCATTATTACATGCAGGTGCCAAAATATCTGTTAACAATGATGATCCTAATGGTACTAAAATCCCATTAATTGTGTCCATCACTTTTTTGAAAAAATATATTCAATATGCTAAAGAATATATCACACCTAAATTGACAGATCTTGCTACAAAAGAAATTGTTAAGACATATACTGATTTGAGAAGTTCTGATCATGCAAGATCAGCAGTAACAGCAAGAACTTTAGAAACTTTAATCAGATTGAGTTCAGCTCATGCTAAATTAAGATTATCTCATCTAGTCGAAGAAGAAGATGCTATTGTAGCAAGAGATTTATTAAGATTTACCCTTTTGAAAAATGATTTCAAACCTACTATAAAGGAAACATTAGTATCTGTAATTAATAAGAATTTGAATAAAAAATCTCCGACTAAATCTCCAAGAAAGAAACAAAGAATTGGTGCTGACTCTCCTCTTCTAGGTAAAACTCAATTAGAATTTGATGATTTGGAGGATGATAAGATGCAACAAATTGAAGAAAAATTGAAAAACGATTTATTAGTCACTCCAACTAAACAAAGAGAAGTATTTGCAGAAAAGGACAGTAATGCAAGCAATGTTACATCTCCTAAGAGACTGTTCACATCTGCAGGATCAGCTGAAGGGGATGAAAATGAGGAAAGTCTTGAAATCTTTTATCATAAATATCAAGCTTCAACAGGTGAGATCGAGCCAAAGAGATTGGAAGAATTTAAAGCTATATTTAATCATTTAATGTTCCAAACAGATTTGTTTGAACCTGATGGTTGTGATTTGAATACTTTATACAGAAAAGTAAATGAAGTATATCTTCAACAACATGAAAATTCTGAACCATTTACAATTTCAGAGTTTAGAAGTGTTGTGGCACATCTAGAAACTAGAGATGTTCTGTTTATGGATTCAGAATTAATGAAAGTGATGAAACTATAATTCTAGGCAAATAAATAAATATATATATTAACTGTTCTTTTATTGTATATTATTTAATAAAATATATTAAATATTAACAAATGTAAATATATCACGTGTAAAACACTTGATCTTGTTTAAACTGAAATTTTTTTTTTTTCAACATGTTTTTTTTTTATTCTTTCTAGAAATATATACATTATTTGGCTTCTTTTAAACAGCGGCAAAGATTCTTTTTCAATAAGAAAAAATTACAAACTGTAAGAATCACGAAAAATTTGCCTAAAGATAAGTGGCAAAAAAAAAAAAAAATTATTCACGAAAAAAATAAATATATTAAAAAAAATACTGCTGCTGTTATATTATATACTTCTTTATAAATAATATTATAATAAAACCATAGAAGTTCACCATAATATATAATAATAAAAAAAAGGTTTTTTTCCTCTTTGAATCTATTTGTTGTTTCCTATTATACATAAATAATTAAAGATGTCTAATACTGAAATAAAAGTAGAATCTTCTTTGGTTAAAAACTGGAAGCTTTTGCAGGCCAAAAAGACCGTTTCCAAACCATATATTACCCCATTTGTTCCATTTTATGCTGTTTTCTATTACATCTATACCAATCTATATGATGAATATATTGGTGGTCAAGAATGGACTTTTGTCTATTTAGGTGCTATCTTGTCTATAAACACATTGGTTTATTTGATGCCGGAATGGAATTACAATATTAAAGTTGCTTTCAAATACACCACTGTTAACTCTTTAGCTGATGCTGAAACAATTTACATTCAACCTACTGAAAACAATGGTTCTGATGATATTGTTCCTATTGAAAGAGAGGTTGTTAATGGTTTACCACAAGTATCTTTCCTTTTCCAAAAGAAAAGATTCCTTTTAGATGATGAAACTAAAACTACTTTCACTTCACCAAAATTTGATATTGATGAAAAAAATGTTTTAATATCTAAATATCAAAAAAATACTGGTCTAAAAGGGGATCTTTCTAATTCAGAAAGATTATATGGGAAAAACAGTTTCGATATTCCAATTCCTACTTTCCTTGAATTGTTTAAAGAACATGCTGTTTCCCCTTTCTTTGTTTTCCAAATTTTCTGTATTGCTTTATGGTTTTTAGATGAAATGTGGTATTATTCATTATTCAATTTGTTCACTGTTGTTGCTATGGAAGCCTCTACTGTTTTCCAAAGACTTCAAACTTTAAAAGAATTTAGAACAATGGGTATTAAACCTTTCCCAATCAATGTTTACAGAGATAACAAATGGACTGAATTACAATCTGATCAATTATTACCAAATGATGTTGTCTCTATTGTTAGATCCACTGATGAAACTGCTTTACCTTGTGATTTGATTTTATTGGAAGGTTCTTGTATTGTCAATGAAGCTATGTTATCTGGTGAATCTACTCCTCTATTAAAAGAATCTATTAAATTAAGACCAGGCCATGAATTTTTAGAAATTGAAGGTGTTGATAAGAATAGTGTTTTACATGGTGGTACTAAAGTTTTACAAGTCACTCAAGATGAAAAATTGTCTTCTAATATGGCCAAGACTCCAGATCATGGTGTTCTAGCTGTTGTCACTAAAACTGGGTTTGAAACTTCTCAAGGTTCTTTAGTCAGAGTCATGCTGTTCTCTTCTGAACAAGTCTCTGCCAACAATAAAGAAGCCTTTGGATTTATTGGTTTCTTGTTGATTTTTGCTATTGCTGCTTCTTGGTACATGTGGGTTGAAGGTACTAAAATGGGTAGAGTCCATCATAAATTAATTTTAGATTGTGTTTTGATTATTACTAGTGTTGTTCCACCCGAATTACCTATGGAATTGACTATGGCTGTCAATGCATCGTTATCTGCTTTGGGTAAGTTTTACATTTATTGTACTGAACCTTTCAGAATCCCATTGGCTGGTAGAATTGATGTTTGTTGTTTCGATAAGACTGGTACTTTAACTGGTGAAGATTTAGTCTTTGAAGGTTTAGCCGGTTTATCTGGTTTTGATGATTTATCCTTGCACCCAGCTTCTGATGTTTCATTAGAGACATCTTTGGTTATTGGTTCTTGTCATGCTTTAGTCAGATTAGATGATGGTGAATTAGTTGGTGATCCAATGGAAAAGGCTACTTTGAAAGCCGGTAACTGGAAAGTTGAAAATAAGACTGTCATTTCTCATGAAACTCATGGTAAAGTTAAAGTCTTGAGAAGATTCCAATTTTCTTCTGCTTTGAAAAGATCTTCCACTATAAGTCAACATGGTAAAAACATTTTTGTTGGTGCTAAAGGTGCCCCAGAAGTTATTAAGAATTACTTAGCATCTGTTCCTACAAATTATGATACCATTTATAAACACTACACTAGAAATGGTTCAAGAGTCTTGGCTATTGCTTACAAACCATTGGACAGTTCATTAAACTTAAATAAGATTGATAAGTTGGATAGACATACTGATGTTGAATGTGATTTACAATTTGGTGGTTTCTTAATCTTCCATTGTCCAATGAAGGAAGATGCTGCTGTCACTATTGAAATGTTAACTGATTCCGGTCATAGATGTATGATGATTACTGGTGATAATGCTTTAACTGCTGTTCATGTTGCTAAAGAAGTCGGTATTTATGATAAATTAGTCGCCGAAAGAGATGTTTTGATTATTGATTCCTTTGATAATGAATCATTCACTATTAAGAATGTTGATGAAACTTTTGAAAAAAGTATTCCAATTGAAGGTGGATCTTTCTCTGAATTATATGACTGTTATAACTTTGCGATCACTGGTCCTGCTTTTGCTCATTTAGTTAAAAATGACCATCCTGAATTGAATAAAATTTTGACTTATTGTTGGGTTTACTCTAGAACTTCTCCTTTACAAAAGGAATGGATCATTACTAGATTCAAAGATTTAGGTTTCAACACTTTAATGTGTGGTGATGGTACTAATGATGTTGGTGCTTTGAAACAAGCCCATGTTGGTGTTGCTTTATTGAATGCTACTGAAGAAAGTTTGAAGGCTTTAGCTGAACAAAGAAAGATTGAATATTTTAAACAAATGTATGATAAACAAAGTGCTTTATTCAACAAGTGGGGCAAACAAGCTCCACCATGTCCTCCAAATATTGCCCATTTATACCCACCTTCTAAGTTGAATCCTCACTACTTACAAGCATTAGAAAGAGAAGGATTTGAGATCACTGAAGAAACCAGAGAAATGGTTGCTAAAGCTATGGAAAAACCAATTCCTAAACCAAATCCACAAGGTGCTCCACCAAAAGCTGATATTTCTGATATTGGTGATTTCTTCTCTTCTCAATTAGCTGCTGTTGAAAATGGTGATAATGATGATGATTCTGATAAACCAACTTTGAAGTTAGGTGATGCTTCTTGTGCTGCTCCATTCACTTCTAAATTGGGTAATGTTGCTGCTGTCACTAATATCATTAGACAAGGTAGATGTGCATTAGTAAACACTGTTCAAATGTACAAAATTTTAGCTTTGAACTGTTTGATTTCTGCTTACTCTTTATCTGTTATGTATATTATGGGTGTTAAGTTTGGTGATGCTCAAGCTACAGTTTCTGGTATTTTGTTAAGTGCTTGTTTCTTGTCTATAAGTAGAGGTAAACCACTTGACAAATTGAGTAAGAAGAGACCACAAGCTGGTATCTTCAACTGGTACATTATGGGTTCTATCTTATCTCAGTTTGCTGTTCATTGTGGTACTTTAGTTTATTTGGTTATGGAAATTTATAAATTAGAACCAAGAGAACCAGTCACTGATTTGGAAAAATCTTTTGAACCAAGTTTGTTAAACACTGGTATTTTCTTGATTCAATTGATTCAACAAGTTTCCACTTTCTACGTTAACTACCAAGGTGAACCTTTCAGAGAAAACTTGAGAAGCAATAAAGGTATGTTCTATGGTATCATTGGTGTTTTCGCTTTAGCTTTTGCTGGTGCCACTGAATTTTTGCCTGAATTAAATGAAGCTATCAAGTTTGTTCCAATGACTGAGAATTTCAAGTTGAAATTATCTGCTGTTTTATTGTTAGACCTTGGTGGTACTTATGCTTGTGAAGAAACTTTCAAATACTTCTTCATGGATGATCAACCAAAGAAAATTCCATATTAAGTTAAACTGAAAGTTTGTATTATATAAAATTAACTATGTTGTTTTTCAACTTTAAAAAAAAAAAAAAAAATGTTCATAAAAACATTAAAACTATTTAATCATTATTTTTCTGTCATTATTTAAGTCTATAAAAGTGTTCTTTACTTATTTCAAATTTTAATAGTTTGTTATCAGTAACTAATTTGTTTAATAAATTTTCAAATTCATCAAGATCAAGACCAGATAATTTACTGTTACTATCATTTAGTATACCATACAATCTATCATGAGATAAAATTACATTTATTCCAACACCACTACCTATGTCATAATTTTTGAAAACTTTAATAATTTCTCTCAATTTTAGATTAAAGATTTTATCAATTTGCTCTTGGGTAGGTTTTTGTAACTCTCTTTTCAATTCATTATCTTTGGCAATCTTTAATAAATCACTTTTTGGTAATATGTCTAATTTAAAAATATTCTTTTTTATACCATTTAATTTTATAAGATCAGTTTCTTTCTTTTTTGGAGAGATTGGTTTATTTATTTTATTCTTTTGTTTTTGGGGAGATTCTAATTTAATTTTTTCTAATTTATTAGATAGACTAGAGTTTGAATTTATTTTTGTTATTGAATTGTAAGGTTTTCCAGTATAATCAATTTCAAATAAGATACGGTGAACTAAATTGAATAGAAAATACACATCCTGCTCTAAGATTGGAACAATATGTTTTTTTAATAATACAATTTTCTCTCTTGGATTCCCATAAGTTGAATGAGATTTTTCTTTAATTATTATTGTTATATCATTATTTCTTTCATTTCCAAAAGTATAAAAAGTATTATTCATACCCAAAGCAGCTAAAATTTTAGAGGATAAAAACTTAAACCCATCTTTCAATTTAATTTTGATGTTAGTGTTTTGCTTTAATTTAGCATTCAAAAATTTTAAAAGTATCCATGAATCCATCTCTATTATAAATTGTTCAACTTTTTTAATTATAAAATCATTAAGAATAAATCTGTGAATATCCAAACCTTCAACATAATAATTGAAAACATCTTCAATTTTATCAAAAGTATTAAATTTATCCCACATTCTCAAATTATAACAAAGATCATATTTAATAACAGACTCAGAACTTTCTGTTACTGATATATCATGATAGCCAACTTGAGAATATATCTGTGTTATTGAGTTGTCAAAATTAATATCATTTATATCTATGAAACAAATGAAATGATTATCTTGTGGGAGTACATCTGGATATAAATACGGAACACTTGAGGATTTTGATCTTAAATGATGTAGAAAAGCATTGTTACTTATAGTATCATTACATTGTAATTTTGTTGTCAATTCACTTATTTTTACACAATGAAAGGATTTTATTATAGAATTTTGCTGAATATCATCTGAAAACGCAGGCAAAGTTAAATTATATCCACGATGATTTTTTCCATCATCATCATTATTGTTATTAAAGTTCAAAATTTGAGTGAAACCTTCATTATTAATTTTTTCATCTTTCATATAAGGTTTCATAAATTCTTTAAGCAAGTAAAAAATTCTCAAACTTATCTCTTCATTAATAGTGTTTGTATCAAAATTCAATTCATTTTGATTCCATATTTTGTTATTAAAAATTGAACATTTTTCATTACTCAATAAATCAGATTCATCCAAATATCTTAATTCAGTTTTCATATTTTCTAAATCAACAAATGATTCTAAAAGGGATATAAATAAGTTTTTTTTGTAAACATATTGTGGTTCTTTTTCCATCTCCAAACTTAATTTACTACTTCCAAAATTAATTTTTAACAAAGAATTCTTTTTTACCGATTCTAAATTTTCATTTTTTGCAAAAGCATTTATTACAGATTTATCTTGTTTGTTTATATATTTGACAAAAGGATCAATTCCTTTAAATATTATTATTTTTTTTCGATCTTTAATAATATATTGAAATAATTGTGTTTGTATAGCATTTATAAATGATTCAATTATTTTATCATCAGGAGCTGTTGTATCATCAACATTTGTATGCTTTAAATGATAGAGTTCAAGATCTAAAATTCCAATATCTTTATTAGATTGTTGATTCATTTATTCAAAAAAATAAATAAATAGTTACAATTAAAGAGCTTAATAAAACTTTGAAACTCGGTTTTTTCTAATCCTTTTAATATTGATTTATTTAAAATGAAAAAAAAAAACAAATATATATATATATATATATATGTGAAATATTAATTCCATGATATATTTTTTTTCCTAGCTCTAAAAATTAACTAGCATATTCATCCACACACGTGACTTCTATTCATCATTGCTAGGCAAATTCACTGACATAAAATCACATTCATCATCTTGTTCTTTATCTATAATTTGATTATAAATGCCAATTGCAACTTCTACAAATTGATCTAAATCTAAAGATAAAGGTTCTTGAACATCTGGTGTAATTAAAATGGATTCATCATTTCCTTCAGTTGAATAGTTGATGTTTTGTTCATAATTAAACTTGAAAACAACATCTCCTTCTTTTTCATATTTGCCAATAATAAGATCTAAATCTTTCTTATTAGTAGCCATAACACTTAGAGTGATATAACCATTAGAAGTTCTTTCCAAAGAGTCTGACAAAACCATTACTTGAACTGTGTTTGCTAACACGTCAGTTTCATTTAAAACACTATTTGGAGGGAAAGTTATCAAAGATCCATTTATATTGGAATAACTCCATTTCAATTTGCATTCATCATTCTTTTTAACAAACAAATGTGATCTATAAACATTGCTGTTACTAGTTAATTTTGTCTTGTTTAATGCATTCAAATTTATATTTTGATTGTTTGATATAATAATTCTCCCATTTACTTTAACAATTTCCCCATCAGACAATTCAATAATGTTACCATCAACTTTAGATATTGTTGTTCTTAATCTTATAACATTACCTATCAAAGCTGCAGATCTATAAACTCCTTGTATAATTTCTCCCAAACCACCATATTTGGTTAATAATGCTGGGAAATCACCATACACATTATAACTTTTAAAAAATTTGGTAATAATATCACTAGCCATTTTTGTAGTTAAATGATCAGAATCAAAACAATTACAAATAGTGAAAACAAACTCATTTATCAAATTCACAGGTAGTTTGCTAAACTTATCTGTAAAAAGATCCATTATTGGGTTATCTTTATAATCTTTCCAAATTTGATTCTCTTCATTGACTTCTTCTACTAAAAATTTAATACATTTCATTATAGTTCTTTTTGTTATTGGACTAATGCTAGTATCAGTAAAAATATCTTGTTTTGTAGTCTTCAGTTTGTCAAAAGAATCATTTTTAGCATTAAAAGTGTAAAAATTATCTAATTTAACAACTTCCAAGTATCTATAAATATTAAAGTTCATTATATATTTGATCATTTTAGAATCACAAAGAATATATGATGGTATAAGATCAACTCCAAACCTTGTTTTATTTTGAGAAATATTTTCATCATTAATAAAAACATCTTTGAATTGGTCACATATTTGATCTACACTCAAAGCTGCTGTGTAATCACCGTAGTAATCATTTTCATCAATACTTAGAACTTTAAAACCTTTCCAAGATAAAACATTGGTCAATAAAGCATTACTTAGAGAAGATCCTACAATCATATAATCATATTCTTCCACATTTTCACTATACATTGTTAATATATATAAACTGTTATATTTTTAGTTTTAATATACTT
>LXPE01000001.1:161655-175046 GCA_001664025.1 Hanseniaspora valbyensis NRRL Y-1626
ATGAAATTTCATTGGATAGAGAATTAAAGACATGTCAACAAATCGAAGGTAATGAAATTGGTTGGTGTTTAGGTGTAGCTTTGGAAATCTTGAGTGATGATTCATCTTTCAAATGTGATATCAATCAAGTACTTGCTAAAAACACTGAGTTAGCTGCTACTGCTGCCAATGCTGTATCCAACGAAGACACCGTAGTAGATGTTGATATGCCTTAATTTATAATATATTAACTATTATTTACATATATGTATATATATATTATTGTAAAAGTAATTAATCAATTGTGATTTATTTTAATTTATTAGTTATTATTGTAAATTAAAACGTGATTTAGTTTGTAGTTTTTTTTTCCCCCTTTCCTTATCTCCATCAGCCTTGTCCAGTTATGTAATAGGATAATTTTTTTTTTTTTTTTTCTAGCTTCTCTTTATTTTTTTTCAAAAACAAAGTAACAATTTAGGTGCTCCGACAAAAAAATATAAAGAAAAATAAGAATAAAATGTTAAGAAATTAAAAAAAACAACCAAGACAAAATATATCAAAATATTTTTAAATATAAATAAATTTAGAAGAATAAATTATTAAATATAATTTACTATTGAACAAACGTTATTTTTATTTTTTTTTAGAACAATGTTTTCTCCTTTTAATTCAAATAATCCAGAGTCTTCACCACAAGAAGAAAATAATACTACTAATAATAGATTTAAGTTAAATACCTCACTGTCTCCAAGCATTTATAGGAGCAGACCTTTACATATCATGAGTAGAAATAGTAGTAATTTATCTGAAGAAATGAATGGTGTTTTCAGCGAACACACAAGTAGTGAAACCATAAATAATAATACAGCATCTAAAGGTAAAGCTTGTGATAATTGTAGAGCCAAAAAAATCAAATGTAATTTTGGTGATCCTTGTGATCAATGTCTTAAAAGACAAATGAAAATCAAAAAAAGAATGGAGAAGAGTGGTGTTTCTATTCCTCTTTTGAAATGTACCTATGCTTATGAAATATCCACAGTCAAAAAAAATCTTCAATCTGCTGATAAAAGAGTAAGTGAAAAACAAATTTTGGAGATGGTTAAAAATAAACTTGATTGTTTGAATAAAGTTTTAATAGATGAGACTGCTTTTTCCGAGACAAATGTTACTAATGGCAACCTTAAAAGTATTCCCAATTTATACAAACCATTGATAAAATCTAAATTTAGTCCTCATTTAAAGGATCTTCTTGAAATTGGGAAAGAAGAGATTAAAAAGAAAGAAAATAACAATACATTAAGAATTTATTCTAAACTCATAGAAACTGAAGTTGGTAATAGAAACTTGTTGAGACAAATAAAAAATGAAGATCATTATTGTCCAAAGGAACCAGTGAAAAAAATAGGCAAACGGAAGCCTAACAAAGAAAAACTTAAAAGTTTAGGTAACTCTCTTTTAAAAAATAGCACCAAATGTACAGCAAATACTATTCTAGATAAAGAATTCAATAACAGAAATACTAATAAACAATCAAATAAAGTTTACTTAGATCAAGAAAAAGAAAGCTTCAAATCTTCTTTTCTTGCTACTCATCCACCAGCTGAAAACGGTAGCTTAAAATCAAGACTAACAGATATGACATCTCCATTAATGTTAAAAAATCTTTTAAAAACAACAGAAGCTTTTCAAAATATTTCTCCTGTCCTTTCTAAAATTAAATATTTGACTGATTTATTAAAGACAGATTCAGAAATTTACCTTCAAAAATTGTTTAAAACAATGGGGAAACCTTTTTATCTAGATATTCCCCCTCATGTGATTGATTATTTAATTGAAGTTTATTTGGATAACAATAAAATATGGTTTAATTTTATGTTTATGAAAGATATGAAAGATTTTGCAGAACAATTTAGGTCTGATCAAAAATCTATAGATGAAACAGAAATTTTCTTGATGAATACAGTACTTTTATTATCTTGTCAAATTGGTAAAGGGGTTATTTACTGTCCGAAAAAAAAACCAAAGGGCATAGACCAAGACACTTTGATTATTTGGGAGAACATTATTTTGCTGAATTGCATTTCTTTTTATCACAAGTTTTTAATTTTTCCAAGCCCATCATTGGATGAAGGTACTGACTTGAATGCTTTATTCAAAAGTACTATGAGAAAATTGCAATCTTTATTATTGCTTGGATACTATTTTAGTAACTCCCCAGCACCAAGGCTATTTGTTCATTTATTTTCCATCATCATAACAGTATCTCAAGATTTCCATTTTGATAATTTGAATTTTTTTGGTGACCGTATTACTATGGAGTTAAAAGTTCAGGCTAGAAACTTATGGCTTTCAAGTTTTATTGCTGAAAAACATATCTCAGTAACTTTTGGAAAACCAGAATTTATTTTGGGGTTTGATGATAATGTTTTGGGTGATGAGATCTTTATCAATTCTTTAATAACACATGACCCTTCTTTTGATGATAATATACGTATTGATTACAGTCATGAAAACACTTCCTGGATCAAATTTTTAAGAAGAATACCATTAGGAAACATGTATGTCGGTTTTTTTTTAAGATTGGAACTTTTAAAAATTGAAACAGTTTATTATAAAACTCTTGTCGCTTGTGAAAATGAATATGCTAAAAAAGAGGTAATGATTAAAAAATGTGATTTCATTTTAAAAGCTTTTGAGGAATTTGAAATTAAAGCAAAAAAGTTTTTAGAAATAAATACTGAAGAAAGTGTTGATATATGGATTAAGAAAATTTCTAAAAAGACTAAAGGAAAACAAGTATGTCAACTTATCAGTCATTTATTCTTGACTTTAAATACATTAAAGTTAAACACTTTTATTTTTATGTTAGATTTACAATATAAACAAAAATTTGAGAAAAATTATGATTTGAAGGAAATAATAGATTGTGAATTTCAAGTTGAAGTTCACAACATGGCTAGTGCGCAATTAAGTCTTTTGGATTTTATGTTTGAACATAGTTGGCCAGCTCGTGTTGGTAGTGAAGTTATAATAAGTTTCATTACTGCATTAGCTCCATTTTTCTATAATTCTGTATTAGATAAAGGTTATCTTAAATTGAATTTGAAAAGAATGGTTAATATGATCAAGAAATTTGCATCTATTGGGTTATCTGAAAATTTCTATGATCCTTTGAAATGGAATACAGCTACTTTGCATTCTATTTTTTATATGAAAATTTTATACTTGTGTCATCCAGATGTGTTTATGAAAGTTTTTGAATCAGATTTTTCAAATATGTTTATTACTGAATACACTGGAGCATTCAATTGCATTAAAGAATTCAAATCCAAAATGACTAAACATATTGAAACTGCAACCCAAAGTATTTCTAAACTGCCTGCAAATATGAGAATAGGGCTCTCTGACCAATCATCTTGGAATCCGGCAAGACAAACATCTTCTATTTCTTCAAGTCTGTCAGCAAACCCATTAAACTATTTACATCGTGATTTGTATGACAAGAGAAATAGTATAGACTCTGTTAATTCCAATTATGTTTTACCAAAAATATTTTCAAATGTTTCAACTCCCAGAGCTGGTTCATTAAATGGAATCAGTAATATTAATACACCATTAGGTCTGTTTGCCAAAGATAATTTGCATAGTGATTTTGATTTTCAAGAGAAACTTATGGATTTATTAGATCCAAATTGTGTTTGTGACTTTTTAGAAGATGATCTCATGTTTGGAGATAAAAACAATTCACAAAAGAAAAAAGATGTTCAGTATCCAATTCAAACACCAAATGGTGCTGGGTCTAGAAATGTATTTAAACAAAGTAATAACAAGAATGTCTCACAGCAAGATAAACGATTTTTATTTTCAAACATTGAAGACGAATTTGAAAGCTTAATTAATCAAAACTTTTTTGGTGCAAACACTTTCAAACCAGATGCATACACTGAAGATGATTTATTTTTTAAAAATGAATAACTACATACATATATAATAAAAATACTAATAATAACAATTAATTTGTATTTCTTATATTTAAAAAAAAAGAAGAAAACGTTCTATTTATAATTTATTAATAAATTCATATTTTTAAATTTTTTTTTTATATATTTTTTGTAAATCTGTCACATGGATGATCAACCGGCTTTTACTATTTTTAGGTGCTGCATTTTCGGTTTCCCTTTGATTAATTGTTTTTTTTTTTTTTTTTTTTTTTTTTTTTTTTTTGTTGAAATCTTTTGTAAATATTTATTTTTTTTGGAAAAAAAAATGTATCTCAAAAGTTTAAGTGTTCCGAAGAAAAAAAGCTATTTTTGCAGTTAAAAACATTTTTTTTAAAAAAAATAATTTTTTCTCTTTCTTTTAAAACAAATATAAAAAAACTATATAGAAAGAAAGTACTCATTATACCAAAGTCAATATATATATATTATCTGTATATTATATACACTAGTAATGAGTGAAACGGGTAGTTTAAGTAATAATGGTTCAACTAAATCAAGAGTATCAAAAGCGTGTGATACTTGTAGATTCAAAAAAATAAAATGCTCCGGAACTATTCCTTGCACAAATTGTGCAAACAAACAACCAGATGCATTAACTGTAGAATGTACATACAACTATGAAATTAAAAAAAGACTAAATGCAACTGTAAGAACCAGTAATAAACAAATTTACACTTATTTGAATAAAAAAATGGAAAATCTTGAAAAAACTCTTTCTAAACTTGATGTTGAGAAAGTAAATAATCTTTTAGTGAATAGTAAAAATCCTATACAAGCTAAAACTAATTTTGCTAATGAAATTAATAATGACAATATGTTGAAAAATGAATTTTTTTCATCTGATTCTAAATTGAAACATAATCCTAGAATTAGTGAAAAATCAAAAATTTTAAAAATGGGTGTCAAAGCAAGTGATGATAAAAAAAATTATTGCTTTGGATACGAAGCTAAACTTCAAGAACAAAAACAAAATGAAGAAGATTATATGAAATTAGGTAAAATATTTTTATGTGAAGAAGGTCAAATTGATCAAAATAAATCAAGTTTTAAACTTTTTTTTTACCTTTCCCCATTCAATTTGAGAAATTTAATTACCAAAAAATATGTTTCTCCTCTCTTAACTGATAGTGAAAAACAATCTTTATTTAATAATACAATACCTATAGCTAAAAAAATGAATAAATTAAATATTTTGTTACAAAAAGATAATGAGGTTTATGTCAGAAAAGTTTTTAAAGAAGAAGTAAATAAAAAACTTCTTGATCAAATCATTCATAAAATGCCAGTGGATGTTTTAAGATATATTATAAGCAAATTGGAATATAGTAATGAGTATTTTTTTGTTTGCTATCAACAGAATGTTATAGATTTAATTAAAAAATTTGAAAAAGTGAATAATGAAGCAGCTAATGATGAATTTGTTCATTTAAAAGGGATTTTTAGTGTTTCAGAAATGAATTTGATTTTTATAACGTTATTAAACACTAGTAATGCACACAAAGAACAGGCTCAAAGTTTAAAATTGTACAAGGATTTAATTTTTTGGGAAAATATTTTACTTCAATATGTTGTCAATTTTTATAAATCATTCATTTCTTTGTCCAGAATTGAAGAAAGAGTTGAAGATAATATTTACAACATTCACACATTATTGCAACTGGCTTTTTATTTAGAAAATTCACCATCCCCTAGAATGTCTAGTACTATTGTTTCCACATGTATCACATACATTCAAACAATGCATTATGATAATAATGAATATTTGAACAAGATTCTTGATACTTCCAATTATGAGCCAAAAAATAATACAGATAGAAACATTGCTACTGACTTGAAATTTCAAATGAGATCTCTTTATTTGGATTGTTATATTTATGATAAAAATTTGTCTCTGGTGTGTCATAAACCAGAATTTTTGAATAACAAAGAAGAAGCTTTTAATTTAATGAATCAACAAGTTATGGATTTAATTGTCTATCATGGATTTGATAAATATTTGACAAAAGAACAACTTTTGGATGAAAATTTACTAGTAAAAATATTAGACAAAGATGCTTTAATATTTCAAAATATGATCACAACTCTTCCTGGTAGTTATATTATAATTCAACAGCTGAAAATTAGAGTAGCACGTCTACATTCTTTAGCTTATAAATACTTGATTGCCACTTCAAATGAAAATGATTCCATTGACTTAATTGTTCAAAAGAAGAAATTGTTATTAGAAAATCTTGAAAGATTTAGAGCTCAAACTAACCATATATTTGGATTCAATATTAACAAAAAATCAACAAAGATTACTGTTTATCTTGATGCTTTTTTGAAAAATGTAGATAAAGTGACAAGAAAATCTATAGAATGGCATTATATGATTGTGGGTTTAGAATATTACTCTTTGGTTTTAACAATACATTTATCTGATTTTGAAATATTACAAAATATTGAAACTGAAGGAAAAATGAAGGAAGCTATTGCATATGCCCAAAATCCAAAACTTCTAACTGCAATAACTGACTCTTTGGAAACTACCATATTCATTATGCAGTATAAAGACTGGCATAAATTTGAAAGTGGAATTATATTGTCTTCAGCTTTCGTTTCTATCTCTTCATCATTTAATGTTTCTTTGTTTAATAAAGATTTCCTTAAAAAAAATATACATCACATAATCAAAATTATGAAACTTGTAACAAGTAATGCTTTGAGAAGAGGATTTATTGATCCTTTGAAATGGTCGGCAGTATCTGTTTTAGGAGCATCGTGTGTTAAAATACTGTTTGAATTATCTAGGGATTTATTAGAAAAAGAATTAGGTTTAAATTTTGATGATATTTTTAAAGAAGATTATTTTAATGCTGTAACCACTTTGACAAGATTGAGTAAAGAAATCATAAACAATATTGACCAAAGTTATACTCATTATAAGAAAATAGAAAAATTGAAGGTGGATCCAAAATCTACTAGTCCAAATTCAAAAACAAAATTGTTAAAAAGTGATATTCCTTGGGCAAATACACCATCAATGGAGAATATAAAACAACATCAAACACCTACAGAGACAAGCATCATAAAGGATTCATCTAATTTAAATTTACCATTTGTTAAAAATAATGATATTTTGGCAACAGATGAAACTGAAAGAATGAATAAACCATCCTCTGATTTAAATATAGATATTGAGCAATTTTTTGAAAAGGAGTTGTATCAACTTTTAGAGTTAGATATTTTTGCTAATAATGGTAGCCAAAATTATAATATTCTTTCTCAAAACAATGATATTCCAATGGAAAATAATATTTTGAATGAAAGTAGTTTACCCTATCAATCCCAACAATCAACAAACGAAAATACATCACAACAGCAACAATCTCAAACTTTCTCTTCAACTGGTGGTATCTTTTCTAATAACAATTATGCTATGGATGAATTTTTAGATGATGAATTATTCAAACAAGGTTTTTTTCAAAAGTAGAATAACTGCAAGAATTATATATATTAAAAGATTAAATTAATGAAAAGGTTGCTTTCTATGATTTATCAAGTGAATATAAGAATTGATAAAATAGGAGTTTTAATAATCACGTGTTTCGATGAAAATCTATCAACGTTTGGTTTTTTTGGTCATGGTTGTTTCGGCTGATTAAATATTTTATTCATTTACATAAAATTATTTAGGCTTTCTTATGTAAAAAAAAAAAAAAATTATCCGTACAAATTAACTAAAATAACAATAGAAAAGATGAGATTTGAAATAAATTAGCAAAAAAAAAATTTTTTTAAAAAATTAGTAATTATTTAAATAATTCAAATATTTTATTTTTAAATACCAAAAGACTTGATTAATTTATTTATTTATTTATTTATATATTTATATATTTATTACATATAAGTGTAATATATATTAAGTCACTAGGTGAAGTGAGATTAGGTGTATTGTTATTATCAAGTATATTCTCTTTGACTAGATAATTTGATGATGCAGATATTGTCTTTTGTAGCAAAGGAGGTAAATCATCAAACTTTGAGTTGATGTTTAATTCTTTATGATGACTGTTTTGAGCGACATTACTAGCTGGTGTCAAAACACTATCTACACATGTATTACTAATAGTTTCATATTTAACTTGGTTTATATCTGTCATCAATTTTTCACCTTCTTTGCTAAGTTTTAAACAGTTTGCTATTATACCTTCATTTCTTACTAAATAATTAAGTTTCAATTTTAAATCATTAATATCATTTTTCAAAATAGTTAATTGGGAACCCTTTTGCGGTTTAAATTCTGGGTTAACCTCACATACAAGTTTCATTTTCAAACATCTTGCACAAGGTTTGGGAAGTGTTTCTAAAGCATTACATTTTATTTTATGTTGTCTACAATGAGTACATGATGTGACAGGCCTATGTCCAGTGCTTTTCTTTTTATGATTAGTTTCAGGTTTACTTACTTTATTGTTATTTTCCTTTGCTGGTTGATGATTAGATGAAGAAACAATAGATAGTTTATTATCTTCTTCAATTTTAACTTTACCTGAATGGCTCATTTTTAATTTAAAAAAAAAGAGAGAGACAAAGAAATTTTTTTTTTTATAATTATTTCAATAAATAAAGAATTACAGGTACAGAACTTATTAATAAATACTTTATCAAAAATTAGACAAAAAGATATATTAAGTCTAAAATGTTAATTTCTTTGTAACCTTTGTCTTTTCAACAATCAAAAAAAAAAAAAAAACTTAAAAACTTTGGATTATGATTTGTTTATTTAAAAAAAACAGAATGAAGTATTGTATGTCGTTGTAAAGTAGTAAACAATAGTAATAGTAACATTAAGAGTAATACAGGGTCTAGCACTTTTAATGCACTTATAAGTAAACTTCAAACAGCCACTGTTTCTCCAAGCACTAGTTCTACTTCCAGTAATGGATCAAAGGGTTTTAGTATTGGTGATATTGTCCTTTCTTGTATACAGGCAGAACAGTTGTATTCTAATTTTAAAATGAAATATTTACCTTTCTTCCCTATTCTCAAACCTGTAGCTACAGTAAGAGAACTTCATAGACAATCACCAATTTTGTTTTGGACTATAATGTTAACATCATCATCTTCTTCTCCAACACCCACACTATACATTGAGCTATCAGAGTTGATCAAGATCAAAATAATGCAAAAATGTTGGATAGATACCCCAAGATCAGCATACATTATTCAAGCACTTTTGATTTTATGTTGTTGGCCACTACCTAGTCAAAAGATTATGGATGATTGTTCTTATAGATTTTTAGGTTTTGCCAAAAATCTATCTATGCAATTAGGTTTACATAGAGGAGCGTTCATGTGGGAATTTTCAAGAACACAAACAATGCTAAATAAAAATGATGATGAAACTAATAATGATGGAGATAATAAAAATAATGATGGTGGTGTTTCCACTGGTGAAGATAATAATAATATTAAAAAACAAAATGATCATGAAAAATGGAGATCAAGAGCATGGATTGGTATATTTATACAAGAACAAATATGGGGTGGAATATTAGGTTTACCTTCAGGGGTTGGTGCTGATTTCTTAGTGAATAATGCTTTAAATGAGGAAGATGATGAAGATAAAGAGGATGCACTGCCTATTCGTATGAAAAATTTATTATTATTAACCAATTTTCAAAATATAATACAACAAAAACTTGCAATGAATGTTCATAGTCAAGATGGTCTTTTAAAAGCTGATGAAAGATATAGAGAAATTGATGTTTTAATGAAAGAGTTAAATTTATTGAATGAAAAGAGAGTTTTTGAAAAAGATTCTATTATTGAAATTTATTACTTATATGTTAAGATGACATTAATATTTTATTATTTCCTTCCATCTTCAGATGAAAAAAATTCAAGCTTGAATGAGAATTTATTAAAAGAAAAAGTTGATGAAGCTTATCTTGCAGGTGTTAAAATTGTAACTTTAACTACAAAGCTACTTCAGGATAACAATTACCAGTTACTTGAACTACCAATATATGTTAGAAACTGTATAACATATGCTTCATTGATGTTATTTAAACTTTATTTGACTCCGTTATTGAAAGATGAACATGTAACTTCATGTAGACAATCTATTGTGACAGTTCATAGATTATTTAGAAATCAATATTTTGCTTGGACATCTGTTGTAGAAAATGATATTTCAAGATTGGGTAATGTTTTGGAAAGATTGAATTTTGTTTTGATAACACATCCAGAAATTTTCATAGAAAGAAATATTGATAAGGGTACATGTTATGGATTGATCACCAAAATGAGATCTCATTTATCAGGAACTTTATTCTATGATTTAGTATGGTGTGTTCATGAAGCAAGAAGAAGAGAAAATGATCCAGTTTGGAAAAAAAACAATCAAACAACCAATGTTAATAAAGAACTATTTGAAAAGAAAAATAAAAAAAAACTGACACCTTTACCATTTTATAACCAAATTAGTAAAGATGATTTTGAAACTGTGACTACAATCACTGAAGAAGGTATCACAGTGACAACATTGGTTCCAACCAAACAAGCTATTGAAAGAGCTAAAAAAGAGTTTAATAATATTAATGTGATACAGCAACAAAAAAAGAAACAAATTCTAAAACAATACAATGTTTATAATGACGAAGATGCAGAATCAGAAGTTGAAGGGGAGGAAGACGTGAGAGAAGAAGATTCAAACTCATTTGACAAAAGAAATGGTATATCCAGTAATGACACAAAATTACAAAATACTGATAGAGTAAATATTGGAGCAAGTAGTGAACCAATACAATTGAAACGCTTGTTTTCAGATAGACAACCGCAATTGAAGCCAATGATCAAAAGTATGAATTCAAATTCTATTAAAAATCTTGGTGGAGGTTCAAATCTAAGGAACAATGATGGAAACTATGGAAATCTTTTGAGTGAAATAACGAATGACAATTCTACTGATATGTTGACTATTAATGGTATTCCATTGAGCATGTTAAATGAGACTGGTGGTCTTTCAACAAAGGAAACGAGTGCAACAGATTTGTTTGATTTCAAAAATAAAAACAATGATTCACAAACCAGTCTTTTCAGAACTTTTGCTCAACCATTAGTTAATAATAAAAGCACAATGTCACTTTCTTTCATGGCAGAAAGGGCAGTTTCAAACTCTGACGTAAGAAGTAACAGTAATAATAATAATAATAATAACAATGGTAATATTGTAGCACCAGGGTTCCAATCACCTTCAACACCGATGTTAAACATAGCTAAATATATGTCTAACTCACCTGTGAATACAGAACATAATAACATGATGAATTTATCAGTACCACCACCTAGTGCTGCTGGAGGTATTGGATATACTAATAGATTAGACACTCATAATTTAAGATCAAATAGTAATATTAGTATTCCAATAGCGTCCCCTAGAAGTGCATCTAATGTTCTTCCCTCTTTGAGAACAGTGATTGGAGATATAAACAATCAACAAACCCAACAAAAGAAAACTCAACAAGACCAGCAAAATAAAAATGATTTAGATGTGTTTTTGTTACAACAATCTAACGATTGGATTATGGATAACACAAATAATAATGCAGATGATATTTTAGGCTGGTTTGATAGCAACATGAACAATGAGTTTTAACAAAATGTAAATAATAATAAAAAAGAAAGAAAAAAAAACTCTTGTTTTACTAGAAATAGTAAAAAATAATAATAATAATAAAATATGATATCTATTAAATATTTATCTATAAAATTGTATATATATATATATATATATAATTATACACTATTCCTTTAATGATTTATAATAATGAAAAAAAAAAAAAGATTATATAAATATATCCATTTACCGGTGGGGTTTTTTTTAATGTGTTATCTTATATATTATACCGGCATTAGCAAAAATGACTACGATACCACCATATATCATTAAAGCTATTGAAAGTAATTTCCATTTTTTGATAGAACCAACTTGTGTGATAGCAGAGTCGATACTAAGAGAATCATCAGCAATCAATTTCTTAACAAATGAACCATCATTTTCATCTTCTTCTAATTTCTTAAACAACAAGTATGAAAAAAACCCTGGTAAAATGAAAGCAATCAATGTGGAACCAGTTCCACCAATGAAACTCAAAACTAAACCCAAATTTGTTAAAGAAATAGAAATCATAAACCCAAGTATAATTACTGAAAGAGTTATGATATTGAATTGCATCTTTGGTATTTCTAAATGGGTGCTTACAATTTGTTGTTCCAAATTCAATTCTTCTTCATTCAGTAAAGTTGAAGATTCAGATGTTGCAGGAGTATAATTTTTTTTTTTTGAGTTTTTATTATTATTACTACTATTGTTCTTCTTTTGGTGGAAATGATTTATAATGTTGTGGATGGATAATCTGCAAGGATACATTTGCAACGGGTATGCAAGTGTTACTAAAACAACAATACAAAATCTACCAAGAACATTAAAAACGGTACTCATATCATACATTTTTATAATATTACTTTCGACTAAATCACCAAAAGTTAAATAGCCTAATGTTCCAACAGTTAAATAAATGATCAATGCTAAAGACATGGCACCAGTGACAACTTTAGCAAAATTGTGAAAACCAGGTTTTTTCAATTCATTAAAAATTGAAAATGTATTATGTTGACAGGTGAATGCAAATACAGATATAGGAAAAGAAGTTAAAAAATTTGTATCATTATAACTTTTGTTAGGTTTAGTCCAATAAATCTTACCTTTATCTAAACCAGTAGCGAAAAAATAATTTCCAATAATCATAAAACATAAATAAACAACAGAGATTAAAGCAATCATTGAGAATTTTTTTAAAGAAGAAATTTTTTTGATGAAACAAAGAGGTAAAATGATAACAAAAAGGGAGATAGAAATAAAGATTACTCTACTGATATGCAAATCAGGAGCAAAAAAATGGATAATCTGAGGCATCAAATCACCAATGACAATCAAGTATGAAAGAGATACACCAAAACATTTGATAGCGATAGCAACATCAAACAAAACAACACTATCATTTTGGTTCTCCAATAAAATATCACCTAATGATTTGAAACTTAATTTTTTGTTTTTTTGTAAAGAATAAAGCCAGTTGGATAATTGACATTGAAGCAAAAGACCTATTGAGGACATCATGTAGGAAAAAGTTAATAAAGTTACTGCCAGCAGAATACCATTATTTTTATAAAAAAAGGGAATAGAGATTAATCCTGTACCTAGGGATGTATGAAGTAAAGCTTTAACAGCAGTGCTAATAGAAGACATCTAGAAATATATATATATAAATTTATATATGTATATATGGATACGGATGTATGTTTTTGTTACTTAGGGATATTACTTATTATTAACTACAATGCTAAAAAAAAAAAAAAAAA
>LXPE01000001.1:196284-214179 GCA_001664025.1 Hanseniaspora valbyensis NRRL Y-1626
AAAATGCAGCTGAAATGATAAAAACATTACATATTGATAACGAAATGAAATCAGTGTATTGATGTGAAACTTTACTTTATCAATACACAAGAATAAAAAAGCACTTTAAAATTGTTTGTTATTTATATATATATATATATTTTAAAATCTAGATTGATTACATTATCTATTACTAATACGTATCTTCAACATATCATATGGAGATGCTGTATCAATAACTGATGCATAGAAAATATGAAAAAAGATTGATAGATTCACGTGACATAAGAGCCACAAACAATTCAATTTTATTTTTTTTTTTTTTTTTTTTATTGTTTATAAAGAAAAAAAACATAACAAACGCGTTGTTGATTATTTACTTCATCAATCTTATTAACATTTTTATAAAGACAGATAAATAATCCAAGGACTTATTATAATCAATTAATGCTTATCTATTAAATCAATTTATAAATATGGGAAATATTAATAGAAAAAATAGTAAATCTAAGTCATATAAACACTTGGGTTTTTCATCTGGAGAAAATGGAACTACAATAAAAAAAGTTATGGCTAGAGATCTCAGCAGTTCAAACAAAAAAAGAATATTCAGTAACAATAAAGAAATACGTAAGAATTTATTAGATGATGCTGTGGATAATGAATCACAATCAAATGGGTCTATTGGATTAGGGCCTCCTATTAAAAAAACAATTACTACTACACAAACACCTTCATTGTTTGAAGGTGGTAATAAAGCTAAAATTTTAGCAAATTTTGAAGAATGGATCAAACTGGCAACTGATAATAAAATTAATGTTAAAAATTCTTGGAATTTCGCTTTGATTGATTATTTCCATGATCTTAATGTCTTGAAAGAAAACAATGGTAATATAAATTTCCAAAAAGCCTCTGCCACTTTAGATGGATGTGTCAAAATTTATGCATCTAGAATTGATTCTGTGGCTAATGAAACAGGTAAATTGCTAAGTGGATTGGTAACGTCTAATGAAAATATTAATAACACAAATAATAGAGATGGTTTAAATTCTCAAGGTAGCGATGAATTGATGCAATCAGGTGATATAATTATAGATGAAGCTACTGGTCTACCTATCTCAACATCAGGTGAAAATGGTAATTTAGATTCAGGTGGTAGTAGTAGGAGAAGAGTGAATAATAGAATATTAGAAACAACATTAACCTCATTTGATAATTTGAAACTTTCGTCCTTTGACCAAGAATATACTATAGATCCATTATTTAAAAAAGCACTAGCAGATTTTGATGAAGCAGGTGCTAAGAATTTATTATTAAGTATTCTACATATTCAAAATGATGCAAAAGTTGTTTTTGATACCACAGAAGAATATGAAACTAGTTCTGGAGAAACAATTGTTGAAGATGAAAATGCAGATTTAGAAGAAAAAGAGAATGTTGAAGAAGAAGATATAGAGGAAGATGTTGATATGGAAGATACTAATATAAACCAGAGTTCAAATAAAAGTCTTCTGCCGCCATTGAATTTAGAATACAAAATAGATAATGAAAGTAAAGAAGAGGAATCATTAAAAGCTATGGATGAAGCAATACTAAATTTGGGTATCTCTTTAGGTCTTGATAAGATACCAAAAGAAAAAGAACTTTGTAATTCATTGAAATTTGTTAGAGAGTGTATAAATGATATTTCCAAAGTCAAAAATTTATTGGACAATGTAGTTCAAGAAGGTCAACCTGAAGTAGATAATGATATAATAGATATAAAAGACACATCAGTGCAACTAAGTGAAGAAATTGTTTATAACAATGATAATGAAGATGCTTTGCATGCAATGGATATATCAAATGTTATGGATCAAGAGTTGGCAGAAAATGTCTTCATAAATGATGATAGAAATGATAATGATATATCTGGATTTGGGGAAGTGGAACAAGAAAATGAAGAAGAAGAAGAAGAAAATTTTGATTTAGATTTTGAGAAAAACTTGTACTCCCAATTTAATAATATTTTTCAAAGTAAATATTGGACAGGGAAAGATCATTGGAAAGTTAAAAATATTAAAAAAAGAGTTGATCCAATTGAAAAAGTTAATGATGAGAATAGTAATGACAATGGCTCAACAAGTAATAATCAAAATAATTTAGCAAAAACTACAACACAAAAGAGTAAAAAGAAAAAGCAAAGACAGCATATTGATTTTTTCAGTTGGTCTCCTGTAAATGAGGAAATGCTAATTCATAGTGAATCACCTAAAATCAATGGTGTAAGGCGGATTGATATTCCTTTGAAAAACAGAAAAGATATTTATTATAATTTATTACCTACAGATTATCATGTCACATTGGAAAAAATGACTGTTTTGTTTACAAGACCATTACAAAAAGGAAATTTCTTCAGAAAAAAAACACCACTCCCAAAGAAAAGATCCATATTACAATCAGGAGACAATATTAGTAGAAATGAAGATAATGAAGTCATCAATGAAGGGCAAGAAGAATATTGGGCAAACATTTATGAAGATCAAAATTCAGCAGAAAATCCTAATGCAGATGATGTTGGTATTGAAAACCCTCAATTAACTACTGAAAATGCATTTGATGATATACAAGCAGATATAGGATTAGATTTCAATGATGCTTTAGGAAATGATGAAGGTATGGGTTATGAAGATGAAAACATAAATATAAACAAATTAAATCCAGAAAATGCATTAACTTTGAATGCAGGTTTATTACTATCTTCATCTGTAGAATTAAAAGAGGATGAAGAGGAAGCAATGAAAAAACAAACAACAATAAAAGCAATGCTAGCTTTAAATGCTACACAAAAAGTAAATTACAGTAGAGTAGCTAAGAAAGTTGATATTAAGAAATTAAAAGATAATTTATGGAGATGTATAGAGTCACAATTGATGCATATACAAGAAGAAGAAGTTAAAGAATTGAAGTTTACTAAATTGATACAGCAATTAAAAACATTGTATACTTTTGAATCAATAAAAGATTTATCAACTAGTTTCTGTTTTATTTGTTTGTTACATTTAGCTAATGAACATGGATTTGTAATAAATAAAGATGAAAATAATCTATTAGAGTTGACTCTAGTGTTTTAATTATATAATTAATAATGAATATTTTAAAAGTTGTATTGATTAAACAATAATATATGTATTAGTCATAATGATATTTCAGTTTCCCTTTTGAGACGTATATATAAAATTTTCTCTATAAAGGAGTTTAATCTCCAAATTAGTTCCCATTTCGTATTTTTTGTATTTTTTTATTTTTTTTTTTACTGGAGTTTGGGTGTGTGTGTGTAAAAAAAAAAGAGAGAGTTGTCCCTTAGAGAAAAAAAAAAAAAAAATTGTCTGGTTCTATATTAGAGTAAAAAAAAAGACGAGAGAAGAAAAAAAAAAAAAAATTTTTTTCGAGAAATTTCTTCCGCTAAAAAAAAAAAAAAATTTAAAGAAAAAAAAATAAATAAAACTCTCTTATAATCTCCCATTTACTAATAATAATAAAAACAAAAAAAAAACAACTTTACTCAGAATCTTTTTAATGAAGTGATGTTTTGAACTTTACATATATATATATATATATATATATTTAATTTTTTCTCTTTCAATTTATCTAAACCAAAGCTAAAATAATTAATCAATTAACAAAAAAATATATATATATACATCAATTTTATACTTTTATATTAGATTATACCTTCTTTTTTTTTTTTCTTGTTTTTACACTTCTATTATTAACAAACTTTTTTCAATAAATATATATAACAGTTTTATTTATATTTTATCATAAAAACAAAAAAAAGATATATTTCTTGGCTTTATTAACATTACAAGCCATCAAATTATTTATCTTTCAATAACAAAAATAGTAATAATTGAAAATAGTCAATAAATAAATAAAAATGATGAAATCCTTTGTGGTGTTGTCCTCAAAAACAAACCAAATATCTTTAAAAAGATTATCTTTGTTAACCCAAAATAAAAGAAGTTTATACACAAGCATGAATATCCTGAAAAATAATACTAAATATGTGTCTCTTCTGAATAACTCTGCCATCAGAACTAACAATAGACTCTCATTTTCCACATACCCTATCAAATTTAACCAAAAAAATGGTATAAATAAACCAGAAGAACAGATTAAACCTTCTGCAAAGACTGAACCAAGCATACCTAAAATTACTGCTGAACCTAAAGAAGAAGCAACACAGCAGCAACCTGTAGAACCAATACTAACAGAAAATAAAGAAACAGTTAAGGAAGAGCCTGTGACTCATGAACTTTTAGCAATTAAAGAGCAAGAAGCAAACAGAAGTTTATCGGATAGTGCTGTTCAAGCTGATTTTTATAAACTTTTATTGAAATCAGGCTATGCTCAATATGTGATCTCTCGTTATGAAACTCCGGGTATCGCTACTTCCCCTGAATGTATGGGTTTATACATGGAAGCTTTGACCACTGTTGGAAGACATGTTGAAGCAACTAATGTAAGACAAGCTATACTTGGTAACAATAGTGGTTCCAATGCTGCTGGCGCCAGTGGTAGTGCTGCTGCTTCTGCAAATGGCTCCGGTTTCAATACAAATTATCAAACTAATACTAATGCTGGTGCTTTTCAGCAAGGACAACCAATGAATAATGGTGGTGCCCCTTTTGTTAATCCAATGTTTGGTACTGCTAAAGAACCAATGCATGTTATTTTGACTGAATCTACCTTCACCATGGTTTTCAGAGTCATCAAATATGTTGTCACTTTAGGATTAACTTTATATTTATTAAATGAAGGTTTCAAATTTGTTACTGAAAATAGTACTCTTTTCAAAAACAATGAAGTTAGTGATAATGCAATTGATACTTCTAAAGCTAATGTCAAGTTTGAAGATGTCGCTGGTGTTGATGAAGCTAGAGCAGAATTGGAAGAAATTGTTGATTTCCTAAGAGATCCTGCCAAATATGAAGCTTTAGGTGGTAAATTACCAAAAGGTGTTTTATTAACTGGTCCACCAGGTACTGGTAAGACCCTTTTAGCTAGAGCCACTGCTGGAGAAGCTGGTGTGGATTTTTTTTTCATGTCTGGTTCAGAATTCGATGAAGTTTATGTTGGTGTTGGTGCAAAGAGAATTAGAGATTTGTTTAAACAAGCTAGAGCTAGAGCCCCGGCCATCATCTTCATTGATGAATTGGATGCCATTGGTGGTAAGAGAAATCCTAAAGATCAAGCTTATGCTAAACAAACTTTAAATCAATTGTTAGTTGAATTAGATGGTTTTGAACAAACACAAGGTATTATTGTTATTGGTGCTACCAATTTCCCAGAATCTTTGGATAAGGCGTTAACAAGACCAGGTAGATTTGACAAAATGGTTACTGTCAGTTTACCAGATATTAGAGGAAGAGCAGCCATTTTAAAACAACATATCAAAAAAATTACTACTGCCAAGGATGTTAACATTGAAAACATTGCTAAAGGTACTACTGGATTCTCAGGTGCCCAATTAGCTTCTTTGATTAATCAAGCTGCAGTTTATGCTTGCCAACAAAATGCAAATGCTGTCAACATGTCTCATATGGAATGGGCCAAAGATAAGATTTTGTTAGGTGCTGAAAAAAAGAGTATGGTATTGTCAGAAGCTACAAGAAAAGCTACAGCATACCATGAGGCCGGACATGCTATCATGGCTTTATACACCAAATATACTGAACCTTTATACAAAGCTACTATTTTACCAAGAGGTAATGCATTAGGTGTCACTTACCAATTACCTGAGGCTGATAAATATGATATTACAAAAGCTGAATGTTTAGCAAGATTAGATGTTTGTATGGGTGGTAAAGCTGCTGAAGAAGTCATCTTTGGTAAAGAACATACTACCTCCGGTTGTGGATCTGATTTAAGATCAGCTACAAAGATGGCTAGAAATGTTGTCACTTCCTATGGTATGAATGAAAAAGTTGGTCCTGTAGAATTAACAGAAGACTGGAATATGTGGTCTGGAAAGGTTAAAGATATGGCTGATCAAGAAGTTATTCAATTACTAAAGGAATCTGAAGAAAGATCAAGACAATTATTAAAGAGTAAAGATAAAGAATTTAGAAGATTGGCTGAAGCCCTTATAGACTATGAAACATTAGATAGAGCTGAAATGGATAAAGTCATTAAAGGTGAACCATTAGATAAACCAAAATATAGAACAAATATAGTTGTTGATTCTCCTGAATCAGATGGTAGAAAACAAATTGATCCTATTACAGCTTCCATTTAGATAATACTACTGATAAAGGATATACACAATTAATAGATGTATGAAAACATACCAAACACTTAATGAAAAAAAGAAGTAAATAAAAAGAAAAGAATAAAATGAAATATATATGTATGTATGAATGTGCATATGTTGAATACTTATGATATTTTCATGTAAATAAACAAACAAAAATGTTTTTATTCCTTTTTTTTTTTTGATAAAAAAAGAAAGAAAATAATTAAATCAAAAACAAAAAAAAAAACCAGTATATATAACACCATCATCTTTTTTTTATTGTTATTCTATTTTTTGTTTCTTTTTGTCTGGTTCATCAGATGCATCATTGCTATTACTGTTACTTTCCTTTTGTGCTCTAAATCTTTTAATAAATGACATTGGATCTAAAAAATAATGTATTCTTGCATCAATTTTCCAAGCAGTTTCTCTATCAGGCAAAAGACTTGTTTTAAGATCTTGCTTACAATTTTCTATAGTTTTCATTAAAGTATCATACATTTTTTTGCTTATTAGTTGAGATTCATTCAATTTTTCTTCTGGTGTTAGAGGATCAAAACCTAAAAATTTCAATTCTAAATATTTCAAAATTAATTGTTCATCTTCTAATATCAAAGCTGTTAATGTGATATGTGGGGGAGAGTAATGATAAAAAACATCAGTCAAGTAACTATTCAATAGCATTTTTTTACTCTTTTCATAAACAGTACCTAAATAATTTTTATCAACTTTCCCATAAAGAACACTTTGAATATCTAAATAGAATCCATGTAAGGGTTTAAATAAATGGTGATTCATTAGTGAAAACTTTAAACTCTCAAGAAGTTTAAATTCATTTTCCAAAATACTTTGTTTATCTTGTTTAACTTTTGAGGCAAATGTTTCTGCACTTATGAAATGGTTCTCAGATTTACAAGCTAAAAATATGCATGTGAAAATAAGATTTTTGGGGTGAAGATTGATAACTGAATTTGTGATATAAAATTTTTTAAAAAAAATTATCGATGTGGCAATAACCTCTGAAGGAAGTTTCAGTTTAGTACAAAATATTTGAACTTTTTGAGCATATAAAGAAACAATTTGCAATTGTTCTTCAGAAGATATTCCCAATTCAAACTCTGAAGATATAGCTTCTTTCTCTTCATCAGTTAAGAAATTGTCACTTTCATGTTCTGCTAAATAAGATTTCAATTTTTCTTGAAATCTTAAAAGTGTTTCATCTGCTAAATTTTGTCTAATATCTTTTAATTGTTGTTTTGTGAATGACCATTTAGAAAACTGGGAAGAATTTCTGAATATATCATCATCTGTAACTCTTTGGTTGGAATATAAAGCATTGTTGGTGGTGCTTTTATCGGTTTTCTTTAAACTAGAAGTAGTAGACATAATGAGGTTTAAGTAAATGAGTATAAATATTTATTTAGTTTGGTTTATTTATTTATTTATTTTTTTTAATGTTTTTAATAAAGTGATAATTATAATTGTTATATATGATGATATTTATTAGTGTAATTTTTTTAATTTTTTTTTTTAAATTTTCTGTAGAAAAAAAAAAAAAACTTTTTTCGTAAAAATAAAAAATAAAAATTAATATTAACAAAAATTATACACACAAGCTTCACACAAATATTTAAAAGAGACAATTATCATATAAAATGTTTAAGAAAGACAAAAGACTAATAAATTAAGCATTGTAAATAAACAATCTCCTTCATCTTCTAATCAAAAATAAAAATGATTTAAGATCATAAATATACGAAAAACGATTTAAAAAAAAAAAACACTTGGTGTTCTCTTTTTCTCTTTTTTATTTTTAAATTTGAATTTTTAATTTTTTTATTTATTTAACTTTATACAAATATAGGTTCATGAATATTAGTATTTATTTTTTGATTTTTTATTTAAAAGTATATATTAATAATAACGTATCTACTTTAAAAAAAATTTCTCTTTTGTTTTGTTTTACTTATTTGTGTTAATTTTCATTGTTAATATTTAATTATTTTTATTTTTATTTGATCATTCAGATAGAATCTTTAAAACTTAGAAAGTAGCAATGAAAGTTTCAGTGGCAGTCTTTAATTCAGCTAATTCTTCCTTGGTCAATTGACCCTTTTCTCTGATAGCAGCTAAAACACCTTCGTGGTTGGCCTTTAAGTAGGATAAGAAAGAGGTTTCAAATTCAGCAATTCTGGATAATTCAACGTTATCTAAGTAACCACCAACACCAGCGTAAATCAATGGAACTTGCTCTTCAGCAGCTAATGGAGAGTATTGAGATTGCTTCAATAATTGAGTTAATCTTTCACCTCTAGCTAAAGTTTGCTTGGTGGAGGCATCTAAATCAGAACCGAATTGAGCAAAAGCAGCAACTTCTCTATATTGGGCTAAGAATAATTTCAAAGAACCAGCGACTTGCTTCAAAGCCTTAACTTGGGCAGCAGAACCGACTCTGGAAACGGATAAACCGACGTTAATAGCTGGTCTAATACCCTTGTAGAATAATTCAGCTTCCAAGAAAATTTGACCATCAGTAATGGAAATAACATTGGTTGGAATATAAGCGGAAACATCACCACCTTGGGTTTCAATAACTGGTAAAGCAGTCATGGAACCACCACCTAATTTAGGATGCATCTTAGCAGCTCTTTCTAATAATCTAGAGTGTAAGTAGAAAACATCACCTGGGTAAGCTTCTCTACCTGGTGGTCTTCTCAATAACAAAGACAATTGTCTGTAAGCAACAGCTTGTTTAGATAAATCATCGTAGATAATCAAAGAGTGCTTACCGTTATCTCTAAACCATTCACCAATAGCAGCGGCGGTGAAAGGAGCAATATATTGTAATGGAGCGGCTTCAGAAGCAGTAGCAGCAACAATGATGGTGTATTTCAAAGCATCATGTTGTTCCAAAGTTTGAACTAATTGGGCAACAGTGGATCTCTTTTGACCAACAGCGACGTAAACACAGTATAATTTCTTGGATTCATCGGTACCATCATTCCATCTCTTTTGGTTTAAAATGGTATCTAAAGCAACGGCAGTCTTACCAGTTTGTCTATCACCAATAATCAATTCTCTTTGACCTCTACCAATTGGGACTAAAGCATCAACGGCTTTCAAACCAGTTTGGACTGGTTCGTGAACGGAGGTTCTTGGTAAAATACCTGGAGCCTTAACTTGAGCTCTAGATCTGGAAGCGGCTTCGATTGGGCCCTTACCATCAATTGGGTTACCTAAAGCATCAACAACTCTACCTAATAAAGCTGGACCAACACCAACATCAACAATCTTACCAGTTCTCTTAACAACTTCACCTTCCTTAACTAATCTATCGGAACCGAACAAGACAATACCGACTTGACCAGGTTCTAAATTCAAAGCCATACCTTTGACACCGGAGGCGAATTCAACTAATTCTTCAGCTTGACAGTTGTTTAAACCATAAACTCTGGCAATACCATCACCGACTGATAAAACCTTACCAGTTTCGTTTAAATCAGCGGCACCAGTGACACCTTTGATCTTGTCTTCTAAAATGGAAGAGACTTCGGTTGGTTGAGCTTTGACACCAGCAAATCTTCTACCAGCAACAATGACGGCTGGTCTGATAGTTTGTTTAGCTAAAACTCTAGTGGCTAATTGAGTAATTGGGGTAGCAGCACGAATGGAACGAGACAACATTTTATATTTGTTTGACTATTGTAATATACTACTTTATATATTTCTAAAGTTGGTTTTCTACTTTAACTCCCTTTTAATATAAATCAAAGAAAAGAAATACACAAAAACAATATTTATTCTTTTTTATATAGATTATTGTTTAAATTTATGTTTTAAATTTTTTTTAAAATTTGTTGTTGAGAACTTTAGAGGAAAAAAAATTTTCATATATATGTTGGAAAGAAATAAAGCAAAAAAACTAAAAAAAAAAAATTTTTTTTGATTTTTCACACACTAAAAAAAAAAAACAACAAAAAAATTTTCTTTATAGTTTATGTGTATGTGTGAAGATTCACGTTTTTTTTTTGTTTTTTGGTGTAGGTTTTTTAAACATATATATTAACTTTGAGAGATTTGACAAAAACTTTTTTATTGGCCAGTGTCTCGGATATAAGTACACCAATAAGATTTTGTTTTCTGAAAAGATGTAAAAAAAATATCATTTTAATCACGTGAGTCTTTTTAAAAAATTATGTGAACATCAAAAATATATCATGTCAGGGTAATATATATATATATATATTTTTAAAGAAATAATTGTGGGGTAAATTATTATTTTCAGCCGCTCTATCAATTAAATAATTTTATATCCATTTTTGCATTTTTATGGGGAGGTAGGGGAAAAAAAAGAAGCAGAGATATAAATATTAGTTTAAATGGGGGGTATTTTTTTTTTTTAAGGAGGTAAAATATATATATATATATATTACACAAAATAGAATAAATTTTTAAAGGGACTATTATGTTTATCAGATTTACTAGGATTTTCATTTTTTTTTTTTGCTACTATATATATATTCAGTATTTATATAATATGTTTTTATTAAATTAAATATTTATTTACTTTATATATAAAGAATATTTGATAACCCAGTAACCAATTATTATTAATTTTTACTATTACCATCTTTAATTAAAGATAATAATAAAAAATCTAAAAACTACGTGCTTTTTTTTTAAAAACTGACTAATAAAAAAAAAAAAATTTAATAATTTGTGTGTTTATATTTATTCTAATATAAAAAAAATTGATAATAACACAATGTTGATACATCATCACAACAATTCCAAAAAATATATTCTAACAGTTTTTATCTGTATATCATCTGTTTTCTTTTTAATTTGGCATACTTGGATTCATTCTGCAGGTGTAACTTTAACATTCAAAGATCTTCAATACTTTTATGATTATAGTAAATGCGATACTTCAAAAACCAATTTTTTACAGAAATTAAAAGCTACTTGTCACGAAAAACATGGTGGTGTTGGTAGAGCTAATGAAGTTTTGATTAAAGAATATAATAAACTGGATGATAACAATGTCTATGCAAATTCTTTAATCAAAAAATATATGGATTGCTATTTGGACCAAAGTAAATGCCATTACTATCCTTTAAATTCCAATAATAAGTTGAAAAATCGTTTCAATAAACTGAAAAATAGAATACATAAAAGAATTTATGTTGATGCTGCTATTCTCACAGATAATGATAAACTTGATGAAGAAAAGGACTATTTTGATGATGAGATGATAAATGAAGAAATTGATGATTTAGAAACTATTGAAATGAATGCTATTGAAAAATTTGAGCAAATACTGTTGTACAGAGATAAATCTTTACAATGGTTATCAGTAATTCAAGACCATAATAATTTTGTTTATGATTCATTGAAAATGGAGTTGATTTCTACAGGTTTCCATAGTTCAAATAAATTTTCTAAACAAGCATATGTTTCCAATGGTTATATTGGATTGAGAACCAGTAATTTAGGTTTTGGTTTTTCTTATGACAATGATGACTCTGGTGGTACTATTTTGAATAATAGTTGGCCTCTTCATAACAGAAGATACACTGGTGCTTATTTAAGTGATTTTTACTGTTTAATACCAAAATTGCCTGCAACAAATTTCCCAGAACTTGATAAAGATGGATGGCCAAGTGTCATTTCTGCTATCCCTTATTGGAATGATTGGACAATTGAATTTATTGATGAAAATGATGTTTCACATAAGTTGGATGCATCTGATAATACTATAAATCCAGATACTATAAGTAATTATACCCAAACTTTGTCTATGAGATCAGGTATACTAACTACTTCTTTCATATGGCTTGATAGAATAAAAATTACTACAGAAGTCATAGCAAATAAAAAAGTTTATTCAATGAGTTCTGTTGTTATAGATATTACATATGTTGGTGATATGGTAAAAACTTCAAATGAGAATAAAAAATCATTTAAACTTATCATTGAGAGCAAGTTACAATCTGAAACAGGTGAAAGAATCGATTTAGGAGATTATGATTTTCTTGAGGATAAGGGGGTCATGTATATGCAAGTTTCTCCTATTAATGTTCCTTATTCAACTGCTGGTATATCCCAAACAGTTCATATAAATACATGTTCTGAACAGGAAGAAAATTTAAAAGATTCTTTAAAAGCTCTGTTAAAACATAAAATCCATCCAAGAACATATTCTCAAGATTATACAGAAATTTTTTTAAAAGATAAAAAAACCAAATTTTTATCCCACCAAATTGTATTTGAAGATTGGAATTCAAATATTGAAAACTGTAGAAGTATTAGAGTGACAAAACTTGTATCAATCCATTCTTCAGAATATGTTTCCGATGAATCAAAAGATCCTTTAGATTTATCAATGAGGGAAATATTAAACATTGTTGATTCTAATAGTGTTCCAATGGAATATCATAAATTGAAAATTCTTCATTTGAACAGATGGAATGATTTCTATAAAAGAGAAAGTTTTATTGAAATTCCAAGTGATATTCTTTTAGAAATGGTCATTAGATCCTCTCTATTTCATATTATCTCTAATGTTAGAGAGGTAAATGTTAATCCAGATAGAGGATTGCCAGTATCACCAACTGGTATTTCTTCAGATTCTTATGGTGGAATGGTATTTTGGGATGCTGATTTCTGGGTTTTACCTTCATTGCTTCCATTTTTCCCTAAAGTTGCTAAAAATATGCTAATTTACAGAAATGCTTCTATAGCAGATGCTAGACAAAATTGTGTAAAGCATGGGTATGAAGACAATGGAATGGTTTGTTATCCTTGGACAGCTGCAAGATTTTCTAATGAAACAAGTACTGGACCTGCGATTGACTATGAATATCATATTAATATCGATATTGTTTATTCAATGATGGTTTATTATTTATCAGGAAATTTCAATGAACAGGAAGATGGTTTTAATAGTGATACTTTTTTGAGATATACATTATGGCCAAGAATGAGTGATGTTTGTAAGTTTATGTCTGCATATGTGAAATATAATGATACAATGCATAGATATGAAACTTTCAATTTGACTGATCCAGATGAATATGCTAATCATATTAACAATGGAGCATACACAAATTTTGCAATAAAAACTCTTTTTGGTTGGGCTATTGATTTTAGTAAACACTTGGATATTGAAATACCTGAAAGATGGACTGATATTTTTTATAAAATGTATATTCCAATCAACAAAAATAATATTACTGTTGAATATGAAGGAATGAATTCTTCCATAATAACTAAACAAGCAGATGTTTTATTAAACATTTTCCCATTAGGTTCTTTCAATAAGCAAACTCATTATGAAAATATGTTAAATGATTTAAAGTTTTACACTTTAAAACAAGCGACTGATGGGCCAGCCATGTCTTATCAAATATATGTTGCTGTCGCGAATAGTATTTTAAATCATGGTTGTTCTTCTCAATCATTTCTCTATAAATCAGTTATTCCTTACTTGAGATTACCATTTGCACAATTTAGTGAACAAGCAGATGATTATAATGCCAGATTTCCACCTGCATTTCCTTTCTTGACTGCACATGGTGCATTTTTACAAAGTGTTGTATTTGGATTAACAGGGTTAAGATTTAATTATTTCATAGATAAAGGAAAAATTGAAAAATGTTTAGAATTTAATCCAAAACCATTGAAACTATTACCAGGTGGAATATCTATAAGAAATTTCAAGTACCTAGAAGGTGTCTTTGATATAACCATATCAGATGACATTGCTGTGATTGATTATAAACTTGGTACAAATACTGTTGTTATCAAAGTGCCTAGTAGAGAATGTCTGGAATGTCATAAAGGAGATTTACATTCCTTTGAAGGAAGTGAGGAAGATGATTTACATGATACCTATTATTTAAATCCATTTGATACTTTGGAATTAGAATTATATGAGATTGAAGAAAATATACCTGGTAATATCGCTGAGTGTAAGTTGATTTCTAGTTTGAATAAAGGAGCTCCTAGTGAATTAAGTTTATCTGCAAATGATGGTAATAATGAAACTCATTATCAACCATATGATATGAAAGAAACAAATATAATCATTGATATAGGACCTAAAGATTCTACAGTTTTGAAAGGTGGTACAATTATATGGGGTGAAAGACCAGCTAAAAACTTTTCTGTTTATGCTTTACCAAATACCAAACTACTGGATGTAGCTCAGCATATTTTAGTTGAATCAAGTTTGAACAAATACCCACATTTAACTAAAAGAGAATATGATTTCAAACTTAATGAATTAGAAATTGCTTTAGCTTCAGGAAAAATAAAAGCTGAATCTTTCAAAAATATATCTATGTTATTGATTGAAAATTATAATGTGGAAGTAACTCAACCTTACAATAAAAAACTTGATTATGGTGATGAAGTGAAAATTCCTTCTTCAAATGAAACAAGTTTTGATTTTGATTACACAAAATTCTGTAAACATACTGATCTTCATTTGAAAGAGAATCCAAATGCTAACCATGAACAAAATATTTATAATAAACCAGAAAATCAAGAATATTCATGTTCCAATTTTGATGATTTTGAAACAAGATTTATTATGTTAAGTTTTGAAGGCATCTATGGGTGGGAAGGTGAATATGATTTACCATTAAATGGGGATGACAAAGAGAAATTTGGAGCAACAATTCATGAAATATCATTTTTTTAAGTAAAAATTTATATATAAATATTTATATTCAAAAAAAAAATAATAATGATTACATTTTATTTGAAAAATTAAATATAATTATAACTATAAACTTAATATGTAAACATTAAATGTACATTTAAATTTTTAATTAATTAAAAAAAAAAATTGTTGGAGTAAACAAAAAAATATATTTAAATAAAATGCTCCTTCCGCGGATCGAACGCGGGACCTACAGATTTTCAGTCTGGCGCTCTCCCTACTGAGCTAAAGAAGCTATTAATTATTTATTGAAATTATTTTTTCTTTGTTGCAGCTCACTATATTGTTTGATAAATAGATATTTAAAAAGATTACTGATGTGCAATATACGTTCAGTTCATGATAAAATATCAAGATATATAGCTTTTAATATATATAAATTACTGATCCATTATCATTTAACAAATTAAATTAAAAAGAGTATTCATATGTACATATCAATAATAAGAAAATTTTAGAATTGATATGCCTTTTTAATATTGAATTTTTTTTTAGTTATAGAAACTTGTTGTAGGAGAATGATATATTCATATTATTAAATAAAAGATTTAATTATAAACAAAAAAGTATTGAAAAAAATTAAAAATAGTTCAAATAAAGATCACTCACAAAGAATATCAAAAGCTGTTAACAACAACTGCGTTTCTTTTTTTTTTTTAGAAACGAAGGGATAATATTCATGAAAAAGAAAATTTGTTCTATACGAGACTTCTATAAGAACTGTCTACTATTAAAAAAATATTAGAAAAGAATATTAATTGTCTTTTCAGTTCTACCATAAACATATTAAATTAAAAGTCATGTGTGGTAAAAATACTAACCGATAAAAAACGTATAAAATTTTTTAAATTTATTTATATATTTTGTAACAATGGATCATACTTTTTTAGCTATAAAAAAAGAAAAAAAAAATACGAGGGGAAAAAAAAAAAAATTGGGAGTTTTATATTTAGACTTGAAATTTTTATTATTTTTCATATCTCATTTTTTTCTTTTTCTTCCAAAATTATTATATATTTTACCAAAAAAACTTAAAAATTTTTTTAAACTACTAATATATCATAAAATATTTAATAAAAACCAATTATTAAAAAGAAATACATAAAATGGAAGTTGTTAACTCACAAATCAAGAATTTAGAAAAAAATCTAACTGGTTACAAATTATTTGATACTTTTCATTTAAAGACCAAATTACCAAGAAGTTATTTAGTTTATGGATCTGTTTCATTTTACTTCCTTTTAGTATTATTAGATGCTGGTGGTTTTGGTCAAATTTTATGTAACACTATTGGTTTTATTTATCCATCTTATTTGTCATTAAGAGCTTTAAGAACTGCTGATCAAAACGATGATACTGATTTATTAATCTATTGGGTCGTTTACGGATTCTTCAGTGTTATTGAATTTTGGAGTAAATCTATTTTAGGCTGGATTCCATTTTACTTTTTTTTCAAAACTTTATTCTTAGTTTTCACTGCTGTTCCACAAACTGGAGGTGCTAAATTTATCTACAATAAATTCATTCAACCAATCTCTGAAAAGTATATTTTCAATGGTAAAGTTAAAATCGATACCACAAAGATAAGCAATCAATTCCAAGATCAATTATTACAAAAGGCTGCTAAAGCTTCTGGATTTTCAGCTTAAAAAAAAGAAATAAAAAGGAGTTTATGTATATATATATATATATTTTTAATTCTTATATATCTTTATCAAATTTGTAGTCAAACTGTTCTACAGAAGGAACACCATTAATTTGATATTGCAATTTTATTCTAGTCATTAAATGACCTTGCCCCATTATTTTAAAGGTTTGCTTAGAAATACCATTGCTTGGAATATCAGTATTTGTTAAATGACCAACTTCTATATTTTGAGACTTTCCAACAGCAACAAAAACATGCATTTGAGAAATTTCAAATTGACTAGTATTTTTATAGTAAACGTCTAAATTTGCTTCATGATTTAAAATAGGCTTGCCATCAGGAATACTATAGAATATTTTCAATGAATCATTAGAAAAAATTTCTTTACTATTAGAAGGAATATCTAGACTATTGGAATTTTTAGATGTTTGAACATTAGTTAAAGCAAATAGATCACTTAACAAGTCTACTTGCTGAACAGTAGTATTAGATTTAACACTATATGTATCTTTAATTCGATTACCTTCATGTTTATATTCTGGCATTTTAGCAAAAATCTGTCTTTTTTTGTCAATGGGTTGAGAGAAAAGACTTAGCAATTGATTACTTTTAACACTGATGATTAGATTTCCAGTTTTATTAGAATGGAAAACTAATAATTGTCTCAACTTTTCTATTAATGCTTTATTTTGAATATAAGTTGATATTTTAGCTACTGCTGTTACCAAATAACTTATAATAAAAGAGGCTGAATCATTTTCAATTGTATTATAATAATCATTATTAATCTTATAAAAGTAGTCAACAATTTGTTGGGAAGTTGTTTGTGAACTACTTTTATCTAATGTTTCTATAATTAATGAACCATATTCACCTACACACCATACAGATAGAACTTTGAATGCAAAGTTGGATTCAAAAAATATTTTATCTTCCTTTGAGATATCTTCAGAAAACAACAAATCAATTAATTCTTTAATAAAACTAGTAGATGCATTAGGATCTAAATTGTTTACTATAGTCAAAACTTCATCGATTTGATCATTTTTCAAATAGAAACCACAATACAAGATAGCTCTAGTTAAAAATCTACTATTTTCTACTGATTCTAAAACATGAATTTCAATTAATTTTTTGAAGCAGTAGTTAACCAGTTCACCTTCATTGGATTTTGCTTGTGACAAAAATTCTATCAAATGATTTAAAATAGTTTGTTGTTTAGCAATTTTTTCATTTTGTAAAATCTCAAATATTACTTCTAAT
>LXPE01000001.1:224362-244955 GCA_001664025.1 Hanseniaspora valbyensis NRRL Y-1626
AATGAGGATGATTATGCTGATGCTGATAAAAAAAGAGAGAAGTTATTCAAATAGTTCAAGTTCCATCATTAGGAACATTACTCTATAACTGCTTCTTTTTATCAGACTATATTGTGTTTACATCATTTTTCTTATTAGCTTTAGAATCATATCTTTCAAAAAAAATTATTGCTACAGTAGAATATACAAACATTGATTACAAAGCATATATGGAACAGATTTATATGGTTATGAAATTTGGAAATTACAAATATGATACAATTTATGGTGACACAGGGGCACTAGTTTACCCTGCAGGACATTACTGGATATTCAAGTTTTTAAGAGATTTGACTATTGACAGAAAGGAAGAAGGTGCTTTTGGAATTGAAAGAATCAGTGAGGGACAAGTTGTATTCAAAGCATTGTATTTAGCTACTTTGGCTTTAAGTTGTATTGCCTGTATTGTAAAAGGGGGCGTTTACCCAGCTTTAACTTTTTTGCTAGTATTATCAAAAAGATTACATTCAATTTATGTTTTGAGATTGTTTAATGATTGTTTTACTACTTTATTGATGTTATTAACTTCATTACTATTATGTTTAATTCCTCTTATCTCAAGAATGATTATTGAAGATGGTAAAAAAAACAATTTATCTGAACAATTTTACATTGATGATGCAACTAACTTTACATTTTTATTAAGTACAGCTACAATTTTCATTTTTTCTTGTGCTGTTTCAATTAAAATGAATGCTTTACTATATTTACCTGCAGTTTTGGTAATTCTTTCATGGATGAATTTTAGAGGTAAATTTTTTTTGGTAAGAATGGGTTTCTTAATAACATTTGGTGTTGCACTACAGTTTTTGATAGGATATCCGTTTATTAAAGAAGATATTAGTGCCTATTTCAACACTGCATTTAATTTTAAAAGAAAGTTTTTATACATTTGGTCCATTAATTGGCAATTCATTCCAGAAGATATATTTTTGAGTGATTTATTCAGTAGTAGTCTTTTGATTCTACAAATTACTACTCTTTGGATTTTCATTAATGGTAAATGGTTGAAACCTTTAAGAGAAAGTAATGAAAATATTTCCACTATTAGTTTATTAATTAAAATGGTTAAATCAGCTATTGGTCAAGATATTAAAGAAAAACCTTTAAACCTTCCTGCTTTAGATGGGACTCATATACTATACACAATGGTTACCTGTAATTATATTGGTGTCATATTTAGTAGATCATTACACTATCAATTCTTATCATGGTATCATTGGACAATTCCATTATTGTTATCATTTGGATTAAATACTTCAAGAAAAAAAGATTGTTTAAAGAATAAAATATTAAAACTATCATTTGCCTTTTGCTGGTACGTTTTACATGAATTATGTTGGAATATTTACATGCCTAAATGGTGGTCATCATTATTATTAGTAACATTGAACAGTGTTTTGTTAGTATTGAGTTATATGAACTATAAGCCAAGCTTGTAATTAACATTAACTTATAGATGTGTATATATATTAAAAAAAAAAAAAAAAATGAAGAAGAGAAAAACAATATTTAAAGTAAATCAATTATATTTTATCTTAATATAAAATCGGGGATTCTTTTGTAGATTATTTTCTGTGTTTAGAAGTTAATAAGGGTACATGAGGCTGTAAACTTTGTATATATTTTTTTTTTTTTTTTTTTTTCCCCCTTGGTTTATTTATTTTTTATATAAATTCCGATTAAAAAGCGGAACATGGACGTTTAACCTGTAAATGATTATATATATGTTTTTTTAATTTTCATAAAAAAAAAAGTTTTTTTTTTCTATATATTTTTTAAAAAAAAACCCCATAACATATTATTGTAACAATATATTATAAACTATACAAACTTATCCCACATACATCTACATGTATATGTATATGATAAGTTTTTATATTATTTAAGAAAGAACAAAAAAAAACATTTCAAATACTCTACTTTTATTTCAAATATTCATATACTTATAGATATATGTATACAAACTTAACAAAATATTAATAAAATTAAAACCAAACACATTCATTATCTATAAATATAAAGGAAGATAATATATATACTTTTTTTTTGATAAACAAAAGAAAGAATATCAAACTATAACTATTATTACTATACTTTTAAAGAAAATAATACTTACACATTAAAAGAAAATGTTCAATACAGATGGTACTACTGCTAAAGAAGAGACAAACAAGAATGGATTGAATAAACCTATGGATAACAAAAACAAAGTCAACAAACTACCCATACACACAGCCAAAAATAATGAGAAAATAAGAGGGGCAGAAGCTCATATAAAGTTGGAAGACATAAATGAGACTATAAATAACAGTCATAACTTTAATCCTTCTACTCAAAAGGGAAATAATGGATTCAAGGAAAATATGGAGAAAACAGATTCTCGTGATGATAGTGAATACTTATCGTTAGTATTTAAGAGTCAAGAAGAAACGAAAAAAGTATTAAATACCTTTATTAAAGATTTTTTGAAAAAATCAGGAATGGAAGAGACAGCTACAACTTTTGGGATCGAAAATGCCAATAACTTCTTAGAACCATTTGACAGAGCTTCAAATACAGAGGAAGAAAAGATTCTTGAAGCATTCAAAATTAAAAGATCATTTTTAAATGAATGGTGGCAAATATTTTGGGATGTTTTCAATGCCAAGACTCACAAGAATGGATCTACCATAGCACAAGAATATTATTCTTTCAATGTGAGTAGACAACATTTGGATTTTTTGTGTAGGCAAGGGTCAATGAAAGCAGCTTTCGAGCAGCAAATGTCAGAAAGGAGAGGAGACTACCAGATGGAGGCTATGCAACAATATTCTAGTATGTCTGCTTTGAATGTTCCTAATAGTTTTAGTGACAAAGGAGCTCCAATGATGCATATGGGTCAAGGTTTAACACAAAATCCATATCAAGCTTTCTTTCATTCTCAACAACAACAGCAATCTCCAAATACTAGTAATATGCAACAAAAACAACAAATGCTAAATCTACAACAACTTCAACAACAGTCACCAAATGCTACTACTATGCAAAAACAACAAATGCTTCATATACAACAACAACAACTTCAACAAATCCAGCAACTTCAACAACAAATGCAACAACAACAAAAATCAGTTTACCAAAAAGCCAACATTAGCAATAATTCTAATAATAACACACCTACAAGTGCAACAACAACAAAAACTACTACTACTACCAAAAAAAATAAAAACATTACATCAAATGCTAGTGAAAAACAACAACAACAAAAGAAAAACAATAATAAACAGGGAACAGGTTTAACTAAACAACAAATGGTTCAACAAAGACTAGCAAAAGTATCACCAATGGTTGTGACACCAGAGTTTCCAGCTGCAGTAAAGAACAAGCAAGTAAACACAGCCATCAATCAAATGAACATTAATAGTAATATTACCAACAATCTTAATAACAATATTAATATTCAATCTTTTAGTAATGTATCAAATATGAGTTCTTTCAATGATCAACTAGCATCTATGGCTAAGGAATTAGAAAACAGTAGTGATAGTATGATGATCACCAATATGGACAATTTCCCAAACCCAAATATTAACAAAGATTCTAAAAATACATGATGTATTTGATAAAAGTACAATAATAAATAAATTAAAAATATAAAAAAAGAAACTAAAAAAAAAAGAAGAAAGAAACAGAGATTGAAAAAAGTCAGAAAATAACTACAATTATACAATTGTATAGGAACAGAAGTTAAATCTTTAACATGTAAAAGAGGAATAAAAAAAATAAATAAGATCTGCATCAATTAATTTTTAATTTCTTTTTCGGTAACTCTTTTATTTTTTTCTTTTAACTTCTTTCACTTTTCTAAAAAAGAAATAAAGAACAATATGAAACAAATTATATATATATATATATTTTAAAAAAAGAAACGTAAATATTATACTAAAAACGTTCAATGAAAGATCTGTTTTATATTTTTATGTATGTATTTTTTTTTTTTAAATTTTTTTTAATATGTAAATTAACGGTTCTTTTAAACTTTAATGTAATAATTTTTATTTACTTTCTAAATCTTTTATTTTTGAGTGTTTGTCACATGATACATTTTAATTTATTTATTTATTAAAAAAAAAAATGAATAATTTTTGGAGTACTTTAAAAAAAACATTTGAACTTTTGGTATATTTTTTAAAGTGATAAAATATTGTACTGTTGTTATTTCCAGATTTATTTGAGAAAAATGAATAAAAAAAAAAGTCCAAATTAATTTTTTCAAAAAAATAAAAAAAAAAAGAAAAAAAATTAATAAACAATATATAATTTTTATATAATGCTGCCAACTATTAAATCCGATGTACAAGATAAGAATCTTTATTTAATTTTATTTTTCACTCATCTAAAATCTCCAGTATTCCCAAATGAGCAAAAAAAAAAAAAAAAAAAACTATCTCTCTCTCTCTCTATCAATAAAAAATTACAAATTCTTACTAAACTAAAATGGTGTTAGAAAATAATAATAAGTATACATCTTTACTTATTTAAATAAGATGAGCATGTGTTCTTTTTCAAAGTATTATATATATATATATAATTCTACTTTAATATTTATTATAAGTAAATAGTATTAAAACATTATTCATAAATACGATTACACTAACATTATTGTTAGTACTACACAATATATTTTAATTTAAATGTCAATTACAAGATGGAGGCTGAAATACATTAATGTTGATAAAACATGAGATAGAATATTGTATAGGAAGGACAAATGGGAAGAGGGGGTAAATGATATATATCTTTAAGAAAGACTTTTGTAATTCATAATTTACATCAATGAAAATTATAATTAAAAAAAAAAATATTAAAAAAGTCAACGTCGGTTCAATCTGTATAATTAAAAAAAAAAAAACAAAACAAAAACAAAAAAAAAAAATATTTCTGTCTTGGGGGAGTAATTTAATTTTTTTTTCTAAAAAAAAAATAATAATAATTAGGTTTGCTAAATTTATTCATTTCTTATCTCGTAACAACTTCACAATACATTGCACCACATTTCTTTTTTTTTTTTTAAATAAAAAAAGAAACGTTTAATATTAATTATATTATTATTATTAATATTTTTTTTAATTTTTTAAAAAATTAAATTATATAAATAAGAAGAAAGCCATCGATTAACAGATCTATTAAATTAAATTTATTCTTTTTTTATTATTTTTATATATTTCTAACTTTATTATTAATTCCTAAATTAATTATACATAAAATAAGAATAATAATATAAAAACCAAAGATAAAGTCAAGTTCATATAAATTTTTCTTTTTTTTTTTTATTTTATTTTTTTCTTTGAGTTCATATAATTTTCTTTTAGAAAACAAAAAAAAACATATATATATATATATTGAAAAAATAAAATACAAAATGGGTGTCTTACAAACTATTTTGAAAAAACTTGAGATTCCTGAATCTAAGAGAACATCTAACTCTGTTCTTAGAAACAAAGATTTATTACCTATCCCAAGAAACCATCAAACATGGGGGTTCTTCTCTAATTTTTGTTACTGGGGTTTATTATCTTTCAACATTGGTACTTATTCCGCTGCTTCCTCAGCTTCCAGTGTTGGTATGTCTTATGGTAACATTATTTTAGCTTACTTTGTTGGTGATTTGATTACTTTAGCCTTCACTGTTGCTAACTCTTACCAAGGTCTAAAGTACAAAGTCGGTTATACTTTAACTCAAAGATTCGTCTTTGGTATCTACGGTTCCAGTTTCGGTATTTTGATTAGAATTTTAATGTCCATTGTCAACTATGGTGCCAACACTTTCATGGGTGCCTACTGTGTCAATTTGATGATTGAATGTATTTGGCCTCAATATTTGAATTTGGAAAACACTCTTTCCTCCCATGTCGCTATGACTACTAAGGAATTGATTGGTTTCTTGATTTTCAATTTACTATGTTGTTTCGCCTACTACATCAAGCCTTACCAAATTAACTACTTATTAAACGCCTCCTCTTTCTTCTGTATGGCCTCCTTCATTGGTTTAGTCTGTTTCTTAACCAATAAGGCTGGTGGTATTGGTGATGGTTTCTCTGGTTCCAGTCAAACTATTCATGGTAGTGATTTCGCTCAACAATTCGTCTACATGGCTTCCTACTGGTTCGGTTCCGTCTCTCCAGGTTGTACTAACCAATCTGATTACTCAAGATTCAGTAACAACCAATGGACTATGGTTTTGGGTATTGTTTTAGGTTTATTGGTTCCAACTAACGTTGTCCCTATTATGGGTGTTGTTGGTACCTCTGCTGCCATGAAGGCTTACGATGTCACTGCTGAAGATGTCTGGCAACCATACCAAATTTGTGAATTGATTTTAAACCAAACTTACACTTCTAAAGCTAGATGTGGTATCTTCTTCTGTGGTTTCTGTTGGACTTTATCCCAATTGGCTTACAATATCTCTGCTTGTGGTGTTCCAGCCGGTTTCGATGCTTCCGGTATCTTCCCTAAATATATCAACATTTACAGAGGTGCTATGGCCTGTGCTGCTTTAAGTTTTGCTTGTCAACCATGGAACTTCTATAACTCTTCTTCTACTTTCTTAACTGTCATGTCCTCTTTCGGTGTTATCATGACTCCAATTTTGACCATTATGATCTGTGATAACTTTGTTATTAGAAGACAAAAATACTCTGTCACTCAAGCTTTCGTCATCCATGGTGATTACTACTTCTGGAAAGGTTGGAACATTAGAGCTATGATTGCTTGGGTTGTTGCCACTGTCCCTGGTCTACCTGGTATCTACTATGAAGTTCATTACCCAGAAAACATGACTACTGCCATCAATGGTATTCTGAACTACTTCTACTTCAATTGTTTCACTTCTTCTTTGATCTCCTTCTTCTTATACTGGGGTCTATGTGTTATCTGGCCTGTTCAACAATCCGTTCCTGATGACAAGGATTACTACGGTGCCTTCACTACTGAAGAAGCCATTAAGAGAGGTATGATTCCATATGATGAATTAACTGAAGAAGAATTACAAGAAGTCGGTATGTCCAAGAGAAGCGATGATGAATCTTCTACTGATGTTGCTAGTGATCTAGAAATCATCAAAGACAAGGATCACTCTGATGGTGAAATCGATGATGATTTATCTTTAGCCTCTAAACCTAGTCACGGAAATAAATCTGGCAAGAAGAATAAATCTAGCACCAGTGCTTGGAGAGGTTTCACTAAGAGATTTGAATTCTAAGTATAAATAAATAAATAAAACAATAATAATAATACCAAAAAAAAATAAATAAGATAAATAAATACGATAAAATAATTAATAATTTTTTTGATATTCATTCAATTTTTTAACTATTAATACTGAATGAATTAATCAATCTAAACAAAAACAAAACACAATTTATACCCGCTGTGCTTTAATCGTTCTTTTTTAATTTAATTAATTAACATTTAAATTGGACATTAGCATTGTTTTTAACAAAAAAAAGAACAAAACAATAAATAAAAAGAAACATAAATTAAGATACAAAATTACGCACAGACATTTTCACACCTTTTCAATAAGAAAACCTTTTTTGTTTGTTTGTTTTTCTCTTTATATATCTCAACATAGCAATTAAAAAAAAAAAAAAAAAAAACTATTAATCATAATTCAATAAAAAAAAACAAAAAAACATTTTATATATTTTGTATATTCTTTATCTTTTAATATTTAAAATAATAAATATATTAATAAAAAAAAGAATTAATATTATTTTTAATTGATGCACGTGACAATACTCTAATTGCTTTTAGTTTATATATGAATTCTCTGAAACTTTAAAAAAAAAAATTTTTTTTTTTCGTCTTTTTTTTTTTTTAGCTCCTTCTCCAAAAACACACATTTTCAAATATATATATTTTCTTTTTAATATACATTTTACTAACAAAAATACATCTTAAATAAAACCAAAATTAAAACTATGTTCAACTCTTTTAATACTAATAATAATACAGGTAGTTCTGCTTTTGGAAATAGTACAAATACCGGTGGTTTATTTGGGCAACAACCACAACAACAACAACAACAAAATAGTGTATTTGGATCTTCTCCAGCTAACCCTTCATTAGCTCTTTCTAATAATACAAACAGTAACAATAGCAATAACAGCAGTATAAACATTCCAGTTTTAGAAAATGAAATCACACTAGATAATGCTCATTCAGACACTATAACAAATATCCATTTCTCCCCTGTCAATCAACTGCAATTCATATCCTCAGCATGGGATGGATTTGTAAGAATTTGGGATTGTTCAACAGGGTCTATTAATAAAATTGCAGAATTTCAACATACAGGTAATGCTCCTGTTCTAACTTGTGCCTACTCTTCAGATGGAACAAAAGTGTTTTCTGGTGGTGTTGATGGTATTATTCATATTTTTGATTTACAAACCCAAACACTTCAAATATTAGCCACATTGTCAAGCCCTGTTCATTTGATGAAGATTGCAAATATTGGGGGTATGGAAGTTTTAATCTCAGGTTCTTGGGATAGTAAAATCAATTATTGGGATATAAGACAAATAAACTCTACAAATCCATTGTCATTTTTACAATTGCCAGAAAGACTATTTTGCATGGATAATAACTCCCAGGGGATCCTTGTAGCTGCATGTGGGAACAAATGTACTTACCTGATAAACTTGAGTAATCCACAAAGCATATTCAAAACATTACAATCAACTTTAAAACATCAACCTAAATCTATAAAATGTTTCCTAAAGAACCATGGTTTCTCTCTTGCATCCGTTGAAGGGAGATGTTCTGTTGTATATTTTGATGAAAATGAACATAAAAAGAGTGGTTTCACTTTCAAATGCCATAGACAAAATAGTAGAACTTTTAATCCATTGAACATGAATAACTCAACTTTGGGAAATATCCCTGGTGGATACAAGGGGGCTTTTGCATATTCAGTAAACTCTGTGCTGATTCACCCTGTTTATGGAACTGTAGCCACATCAGGATCTGATGGTGTGACCAGTTTTTGGAATACTGAAATGAGACATAGAATCAAAGGTTTGCAATGTTTGAATTATCCTGTAACTGCAAGTGCTTTCAATATGCAAGGAAATCTTTTGGCATACACTCTTTCCTATGATTGGAGTTTTGGATCAAAATGTAGTACTGAATCTAACCCTAACATAATAAGAATACATCAATGTCTAGATGATGAAGTTAAAGAAAAGAAGAAAACTACTGCATTTAGATAAAAAAAATATAATAAAAGAATATAGATTTATGTAATCGATTGTAAAGAACTAGTAATTTATTATTTGTGTTTCTTCCCCTTTTTTCTTTAATATGTAGATCCCGTGATTTTCTTAAAATATATTCTATGGTTTTTGGAAAAAAAAAAGAAAATATCGGGGATAATTTTTTTTTTAAATATTATGTTTTTCTTCAAAAGAAGGAAAAAAAATTTTTTTTTTTTCAAAAGATAGAAAAAGAAAAAACGAAAAAAATTTTTTTTTTTTTTAAAAAAAATTGTTATAAAATTTCTGATGAGCTGAATAGATCTGACATAATCAAAAACTGTATTAAAAAGACAAATATATATAAATATACTAAACACCAGACAGCATTTAAAAGCATCTGAAGAAATAAATCATTAACTATAAGTTTTTTGATATATTTTTTTTTTTCAAGTGTAACAGTTAGTGTTTTTTTTGTACTGTATACAAATAAAACCAATATAAAAGCATATATTTGGATATAACATATATGACATATTTATCACTTTAATAACATATATATTAAAAAATAATAATAAAAAGACAATAAAAATTATAATATAACAATAATTAACAAAAAAGCTAATTATTATTAAATTTTAATTTAGGTAAAAACAAAAAAAAAAAGAAAATTTAATTTAGGTAAAAAAAAAAAATTACAAGTTTATAAATTATAGATATCAAAGATAAACAAATATACATAGGAAAATAATAATATATTAATCTCAATTTAGGAAATAAAAATTACAAATAAATAAAATAAATTATAAATTAAAAAAAAAAAAATGTCTTTAAGAACTAAAAAAATTGCATTTTTATCTCAATTAGAAGATATGGAAGCATATGTTACTCAATATCAAGACATGAAACACAAAATTGAACAAAATGAAGTTAACACTAACAACAAACAATCTAATTATATTGATAGAAATTACAATAACAACAATAACTTAAATCAATATAAACAATCCCAACAACATCATCATATTCAAAATACAGATTATACAAACAACTTTTTAGCTTCTCAAAATGTTAACAACAATAATGCTTCATATGGTATGAATTCTTTATCAAATCCAGTCAATTCACAATTTGGATTCAATGCTCAAATTAATCCTCAATATAATTTCAATAATCAACAACAAGCGTACTTTGTTCCAAATGAAGAATTCAAATATTATAATACTTCTGCTCAACAACAACATCAAATGTATATACAACAGCAACAACAAAAAAGTTTTGAAAACATATACATGCAACAATACCCATCATATCAACAACAAAATTTGTACTCTGATTACTACAACAATGATTCAGCAAACAAAAATAGTGGTTTTATAACTTCTAATAGCACAGGCTCATCAAATAATCAACAAGTAACTCCTCCTCTTGCATACAATAATCATACCCCAACAAGCAGCAATTCTAGTTACGATCAAGTTGGATTAGATGGATCTGCAAATGCTAATAATGCAAACAGTTTGATTAATTCATATAACAAAGTTTGGAATAATAACAGCAACTCAAGTGTATGGTCATAAAAGAAGAAGAAAACAAAAAAAAAAATAAAAAAATTCTAGGATGAATATTTTTTCTTCTTTTTAAAACAATAGATAGAATATAAAATAGTAACAATATATATATATACTTATTATAAATGGTTAATTATGATTTTTCTTAGGTCTAAAGGGTCAATTCTGTAATTTGTCAACTCCAAAGCTGTTTTTATCGCAACATTCATTCCCTTCTCAAATTTCTGCAAGTCTTTGCTTTTTCTTTCTTTAGGCAATTTTTTATGAATTTTTGATAAAATTGAAGGATCAAAAGATTCTAATATTTTATTATATATTTCATCTTGTTGAACTTTTGTCAAAGAACCCAAAGATATCTTGAAAATTTTGTTTTGCTCTATTAAACTTATCCAATCCGGGTTTTCAAGTTTTGCAGATAATGCATAATGTAACAATCTATCTGCATTTGATCTTGTGATCGTATCCCCTTCATTTATTATATTGACCAAATCTAATACATTTTCATGTTTAAACAAATGAGTAAACTCCTTAAATGTTATGTTTGAAAGTTTAGAAATATTTACAAGAATTTCATTGAAAAATATGTTATTAAGCAAAACCATATTGATACCACCTTTGTTGTAACTGTATAAGTATTTGCATGCCAAAGTTTTGTAATAATCTAGAATAAAAACTCCACTCTCTTCATCCTTTTCCAATAAACTATTGCTTCTTAAAAGACTCAAATTGAATGGTTCACTAATTAATTTTATAATCTCTGTATCAATATCAAATGGTATTTTTGCTTCTATTTGTTTTATTAGTTTTGTAGATATCTTCAATGGTTTAAGCTCATTATCTGGCATAAATCTATAATCAACTGTCATATTTTTGTCTCTTATGGCAACAGTCTTTTCACCATCCCAATTTCTTGTCTCTTTTACACCTTTATCTCCTTTTTTCAAATTCTCAACTTGTCTCATATACTCATATTGAATAGCATGCGTTATACTACTTGTTGTTGGCAAGTTTTTCAACTCAACTAAGCAATGATCATTAACATTCACATTAACATCACATCTTAATGTACCTTGCTCCATATCACCATTACAAATCCCTAGAAAACGAACAATTTTTCTATACTTCAATAAAAATGCTGTCACCTCTTCAATACTTTGAAAATCAGGTTCAGTAACAAGCTCTATTAACGGAACATTATTTCTATTCAAATCTATTTCAATAATGCCATTATCAAGTTTTGTTTCACCAGCTCTCACTAACGATTTACCAGTATCTTGTTCCAGTTGCAATGTAGATATGGTGATTTGCTTATCCTGGGAAACGCCATCAATAAGAGAGCTTAATAATAAAGTTCCTTTATGACCTAATGGTTCAAATTTTTGTGTTATTTGGTACCCTTGCGGATTATCTTGATAAAAATAATGTTTTCTATCAAATTTACTTTCAAGATTTATATCTTTAAATTTTAAATATGATGCTAGTTTCAAAGCATACAAAAGTGTTTCATAATTAAATATTGGTTGTGTACCTGGAAGAGATATATCAAAAGGAGAAATATTCATATTTGGAGTATTCATAGCCATAAATGGATCATTTTTAGAATTGGAAAATAGTTTTTTGGAAGTTGATAATTGAGTATGAATTTCCAAACCACATTTTAGTTTATATTCAGGGAGTATTTTAAAGCTCTTTTGAGCTAATAGATTCTTACTCTCCCTAAGCATTTTGCAAAACTATTAAATATAGTTATGTTAATAGGTTCTTTGGGTTGATTATTGATATTATAAAAAGAGAGAAAAAAAAAACAAAAAAAAACACATTAAATAATTCTTTGTATGATATACACGTGACATAAGTTCAGTTTAATCAATTACTGATATATAAAATAAATAACAAAAAGAAAGATGAAATACCATTTTCTTTGCATAGTAAAATAGATAAATTATTATTACTATTGTGATTATTTTTTCTTTGATCTAATAAAGAAAGAATTTTTGGGGAAAACTAAACTCTTTGGTTCCTTTTTGGATGTTATTTCATCCACTATATTTTTACTTACAGATCTTGCTAATGTTCTGTTACCTTTTCTTAAAGGTTTGACAACACGAGAGGATATGATTTTAAAATCAGCATCAAAGTTTTCATCATTTTCCTTATATTCATATTGTTTTAACATTACACCAATATTTTTATCCAAACGATCTATTTTTCCAATATTTGCATCATTTTCACTTTTGATATATTCAATTGGTTCAATAATACTTGAAAAATCTCTTTTGATAGAAGTATTGGAACCTGATGAAGATGGGATTGAATTAGGTTCAATATCAAAAAACACATGATTGTTTTGTCTATTGACAGGAGAGCTCGGAGCAGTTATAGCTATCTCATCATCTTCAATAATAATTTTTTCAGGAGATTCAATAATTTGGCATTCTGCACGCTCAATAATATGTTCTTTTTTCATTTGCTTTGATTTCAATGTACTCTTGTTAATCTCCATATCCAAAATTTCAGATTTTTCAATAATTTTTTCATCATTGTAAGAATATTTATTTATAGTTTCAAGTATATGTAATTTGTTATTGATAGTTGTGTTAATAATACTTCCAGCATCACTACTACTAGTAGTACTCTTTTGTGATCCAGAAATGAGTTTTTCTGAAGTACTTTTCAAGCTATCTTTTTTAATCAAGTTTCCATCAGAAAAGTCAATAAACAAATGATTAGGGTTGTTTATAGAAATTTCATTTATATTATTATCATCATCTAAAGATTCAATAAAAAAAGGATTATTACCATTTTCATTTTGTTTTTTCTCAACCTCTTGTTGAGTTACTGGCAAACTTGAACTAATCATTTCTACGTTGGTAAAACTTCTCTTTCTTTTAAAAAATTTACTGTTTTTCTCAACATCTTTGGTTTCAGTTAATATGTTCTTTTTATTTTCAGAGACCTTAGTGTTTAGAAACTTTCTATTTTCAACCATTTTTTCCAACTTCTTATTTACATAATTATCAACTGTTTGTGATCTTTTCAAAGGCAAAATAAATTCTAAATTTTTCTTGTTATAATCTTCCAATATATCTCCTGTTGTAGAAATTCTTTCAGCTCTTTCAATGCTAGTATTATTCAAATTATTACTTGCTTTTAATTTTAATTCAGCAATTTGATTTCTATAATCAATTGTTAATTGACTTTCTCTGTCTAGTAATTTTTGAAGAGTAAATTGATGAATTTCACCAAGACTAATTAATTTATGAATACCATGATCAATATCATCCATATGAGATATAATAGCTCTCTCACCATTCTTTGTGATAAGAGGCCCCATATATTCAAAGAACTTTTCACTAATAGAAAATGGATTTTCTGGTAATGGATTTAAAGTCGTAACTTTCTCTTTTATAGGATCAAAAACAAACATATAAGCAAAACATGTTTTTGCTCTTACTACATCATTTAAATAATTTTCCGGTATTGGATTTGCTGCATTTTTATCTTTCATCAGTTTTTGCTTATAAGTGGTTTGAATTGCTCTGATAGCAAAATCAAGATTAAAATTATATTCTTTTAATAATTTAATAGCTTTTAATAAACCAATTAAACGAATTCCTGGTGTGTAATCACAACCACTTAAACAAACCAGATTATATAGATCTGTTTGAGATAATTGTCCTAGAGGGAATTTGGGATTACCTTTTTTATCAAGATCGTTATCTAATAACGGAAATTGTTTTCTTTGTATAAGCACACATGTACCCATAGTAATATCTAATTTAGTTACTAAATTCTCACATCCAAAAATTAATAAATCAGAATCTTCAGATATAATACCATCAACTAAACCAATTTTTTCTAAATAAACCATTTGTGAATCAGCTTCAAATGGTGCTACTATATATGGTATTTTATTTTTGATACAAAAATTTATCCAACTCTTTGCCATGTGAGCAGTCACAGGACAAGCTCTAGAATAATGTTCTCTGGCTTTAGTAATATCACCTTTTAGCCTATATTGATCAGCCAATACTTTATTGTTTTCTCTCTCTTCTCTTCTTCCAATATTAGTGTTCATCTTAGCTCCTAATGGATATCCATCAAAGACCATATACAAATGTATATTATGTTTTTTTAATTTCTCATATCTTTGTTGAAAATATGTTATATAAGCTGTAGCGGGTTTATTAGTACATAACTCTTCAGGACAAGTAAAAATGGATTTATGAAGCCAGGAGTAACCATCTACAGCCAAAGTTTTACCAGCTAATTTTTTAAGTGTAATTGTTTCACTAATTGGTCCTAAATGTTTTAATAAACTGTTAATACCCATATTAAAAAAAAAAAAGATCTAAATGAAAAGAATAAGATGTAAAAAGAAAGAGAGAAAATTATATTAAAAATAAATACAAATATAATTCTACTAACCTGACTTGGGATACTATGATTGCTTCTCTAACTTTGTTACTTCTATGTTGAAATCTTTTTTTTTTGTCTTTAAATAAACTTCTTTTTTTTTTCATTTTTTTGTACGCGTTAAATTAATCATGTGCTGGGAAAGCTATTATTACGCGTATTAAATAAATAAAACATATTAAAAAAAAAAAAACCCCCAATGTAACTAAATTAAATTAACTTGGTATATATATTATTAATCTTGTATATTTCGATTGATTTGCTTCAATGGGGATCTCATTATTATTATTTTTTCAACTTTTCTATTATTAGTTTTAAACCATGGTGGAAGATCTGAATTATTTGCAAATGACAAAGAAGAATCATTTATTTTAGAATTATTTATAGAGTCTTCTTTAAAAAGCTCTTTATTTGATGATGCAATCATTACATTTTTTAATTTTTTGTTTGCCTTTTGAAATTCTTTTGCTCTTGTGGTCAAACTTGAACCATTTTCATTTTTTCTAAAAGTATTATTTTGAATTGGTTTTATAAATGAAGAAAATTCCATATTGATAAATGAATTTTCATCATTTTGTTTAGTATCGTATAAATTCATAATATTGTTAATCTCCTTTTTGTTGTTGTTTAAATTATTATTTATAATTGAACAATCATTCAAACTGTTTTCATCTTTCAAACACATATATTTCAAATCAAAATCTACTTCATTTGGTGAATCCATTGTGGTTTTTAATATAGTCCACTTTCGATTCTGAATATCTACATTATAATCATAAGAATCATTTGCTTGTTTTTCAACCGTTTGAAGAGTTGAACACTCTTTTAAAAAACGATCATAAATTTTTGGCAAGAAGCACAACTGTCTGATATTCCCTTCATTAAGTAAATATTTATTAACAAACATCTCCATATCAAAAAATAAATATCTTCTTATAAGAGAATATACAATTTCTCCTGAGTTGGACAAAGCTTTAAGTGATTCAAGCAAATCAATACACGCAGGATGGCTACAGGAGATTTTTGTCTCTTTTATAATAGAATTAAATTTGAACTCTTGCAAGTATAGATTTTGGAATGTTAAACGTTTTTCAGTACTGAATTCTTGATTTCCAAGACACCCTTCTTTATTTAAATCTTTTTGATATTCTTGTGGCTTAACTATTTCTATATTTTTAATGTTTGAGCTTTGGTTTGAGGAGAACTGTAGTGTGTTTACTTCTTTATTATTATTAAATAATAGTTTTGGTGTTTCTTGATTTTTTTTTGTTAACATTCTGTTTAGAAATATTTCATTAGCTTTTTCTGTAAAAATATCAACAACAGTTTTACTTTTTGTTTTATTATCTTTTTGGTTTTGAAATGGCAGAAAATTGGGAATTTCGTTTTCTTGATGTGAAAGAGCAGTAGCAATAGATGGCAATTTGCTAAGAACGCTAATATCAGCACACACAGAATTCAGAAGTGGTTCTATTTCACAAGGGTTTAAAATTGGATTTTGATTATTAACTAATTCATTTTCATCTAAAAGTTGATTATTGTTTTTAAGTTTTCTTTTATCCAGAAGTTTTGTTCGAAATTCATTTCTTTCTTTAATTTTTTTTTGCCTTACAATATTAGGATCCTTGTTTTCAATATTTGCTAATATTCCTATTTCCTCATTGGTAAGTCTTCTTTTTTTAATATTTAAAGAAAAATCATCAAGAATTTTTGGGAATTTATTATCACTATAAAGATTAATTTTTTTGGATTCAGAGAATTTCCCCATACTTAAGGTTTAATGAATTTATTTTTTATATGGTAAACTGGTGAATATAATATATGGTTTATGATGATATTTTGTGTGTGTGGTTTATTGTTAAAATGTTTTTTATTTATTAGAATAAGTATTTAATGTTTTAATTTTATTTTTATTAATAGTTTTATTTCAAGTTACACAAAAAAAAAACCTTTTTTTTTTTAATGCTTTTTATTTCATTTATATTTGAAATGGTTCAATTTTTTAATAATTTCTTATCACGATAAGCTTCATTAGAGATTTGAAAATTAAAATTTTTTGTTAAGAAACAATATTATTTCCGATTGATATCATGTGATTCATAAAAAATATTTGAAAAAAAAAAAAAAAAATTTTTTTTTTTTTTTTCTTTCTAAAAACGTACAATAAAAAGAAAATATACGTACTAAAAAGGAAATTTCAATAAACAAACACACACACTCAGATCCTTTTATAAATATTGAATTTTAATTTATATATTATTTAAAAAATTATATATTACATATAAAACCATTGTAAAAAAAAGGAAATACTATTTATAAGATAAATACTTTCATTTATTAAAGTAGTAGTTATATATATATATATATATATATAATTAGAAAAATGACAGATACTTTTTATACACCTCAAAAATCTTTTCAAAGTTCTGGTTTGAATAACTCTTCTTCCAGAACAAGCTTAAATAATGCTGGAAGAGTCACAAAATCTTACAATAGCAATAACAGACAATATTCATATAGCAATTATGATTCTAAAAATTCATATAATGCAGCTGCAGCTGCCGCCGTTGCTTCTTCTTCTAATAACCTCATTAACGGGTTGAACATCAATGGTTTCGGTTTTGGTATGTCTTTAGAACAACAATTAATCCTAAAGATGAATACTAATTTAGAAAGAGTAATGAGAAATAAAAACACTACACAATCTATTGCTTCTAAAGCCCCTTTAGAACTAGCTTCTGACCATTTGAGTGCTTTGATGGAATATGACAACACTACACCAGAGTTGAACAAATTTACAGATTACAAAGCAACACAATATAATTTTGCTGGTGAACAAGAATCTTTAGACTCTGTTGAACCATTTGTAAATAACAAGTCTATTCCGTTACCTGATGAATTATTGGAGCAATTATCTTTACATAACAAACAACAAAAAAATACTAATAAAAAAAATGATTTTGCTACAAGTGGTATATTCACTGAAATAGAACGTTGTTGGTTTATTCTTGGTAACAAGTTGATCTTATGGAATTATAATAATCCAGAAAACTTTCAAACTTTAGATAATATTGAAAGTGAAATAACACAAGTTGCTTTAGTCAAACCTAAGGAATCTTGTTTTATTAACACCATTTCCCATTTACTTTTAATTGCAACTAAAGCTGATATTAAAATTTTAGCTTTAAATACCGACAATAGTGATGAACTTTTGGTTTATAAAACTGATCTTTCTTGTAAATTAGATGGCTTTGAAGTACAAACTATATTATGTGATGAATTTAACAATAATATTTATTTTACAACAAAAAATGACTGTCACATTTGGCAATTAAACTATGACAATTCTAACACTAGCAAGAATTGTTACAAACATTGTATCACTGGATCATTCATCTCTAATATCATACCTACTAAATTTTTTACTTTATTCTCTACTAGCTTTTCAGAATATTTTGTAAAAGTAGTTATGGATCAAAGTAGAAGAATCATATATGGTTTGACAAGTAAAGGTGAAATCAGAGGTTACCAATTTTATAAAAACAAGACATCTTTGAAAAATCCTGTCATTATGACTAGAGAAGCTTTTAAATCAAAATGTTTAAGAACTAAAGCACAGGTATTGAGTGGTGATCACTCTAAGATTGTTAACATTGTACCAATAACCAAGAATGAATCTAATGATTTCTTTTTACTAGCCATCACTGCCAGTGGTTGTAGGGTTTATATCAATGGTAATTACTCACAACAATCCTACAGTTTCTACACCAGCGATCCATACAATTTGACAACTTTCAATTTCAGAAACTCTATAAAATATCCACCATTCCCAAAAAACCAAATTGAAAGTGTTTTGAAAAATTCTAAAATGGTTATCCCTGAAAGAGATGTTTTGCAATATGTACAAAGCAAATCCTCTTTATTGGTTAAAACTTCTGATCAAGCAACAGTTTTGGAACCTGGTATCTTTATAGCACCACATGTAAAAAGTAGTAAACAACCAGATGGTAGTATAAGCAAAAAATATAAAATCTTATGCTCAGTTCCTGATTATGGTATTTTAAAAGAAACTAGAAATTTGATAGAAAACAGTTATTATTTGAATATTAATGCCCCAGTTAAAGCTATTAGCTTTGAAAACAATGTTTGCAATTTGAAGGATAACAAAAAGACTCCATTAGGCTACAGTAATGTTTTTGCTAATCAGTATATTTCTAATCCTCTAACTGTTCAAATATTGACATCTTCTGGGTTAGAATTTTTTAAATTGAAAACCCCAGATCAAATCTTTGATGAATTAATCTCCACATCTAAATTTGATTCTGAAGTTAACAAACAAAAAAATTAAACAAAACAACTTCTACCAATAGTAATAACAACAATATTAACAGTAATCCAGCTTACTTGTTTATGATGAAGTATGGATTGATTGAATTTTTCTCAACTTCTTTATTCAATACAATTAAAGTGAACAATTCCACTTTTTTACAAAATGAATCATTGAAATTATTTTTAAACACATTGAATGATTACGATTCTTTTGAAAATCATAATGGTAGTAATTCTTTAAACGGAGGAAATATTATTATTAATCTTTCTCCAAAATATTATGGTATTGCTTTATTAGTATCAAGATTATTAAGAGATGTTTGGAATAAACCTGTTTTCATTAAAAATCCAGATTTTAAAATGAATAATGAACAATTTATAATTTCACAAAATAGTAAAGATGAAACTTTCCAAGACAAAAAAATTATTAATGGAATCAGTATTTCTAAAAGTCAATTAGAGTTTTACTTATCATCTATTATAATCTTAGATGACTTTTTTGGAAAAACATGAACATTTACTGACTTCCAGCAGCTCTTCTGGTAGTAAAAAAAATAAGACAAGTACTAAGATTATGCCTGAAAATAAAATTGAAATATTTGTCATTTCTTCCTTATTAGAATTAATCAAATCTATTAAAGAATCTTTATCATTTTTAAACATTTTATATGAAGAAAGCGAAGTTAAAGGTTATGATGGACAATATTTAGAGTTTGATTCTATTTTTAAAGAAGTTAATCTTCCTTCCCAATACCAATTGTTGAATTTAACTTTTAAAGATTTATTTGAAAGTGGTAATTACGGCAACTTGGCTAAAAACCAAGGTTTCAATAAATTGATTAAAGAAATTTGTTCAAGTATTATTAACAAAAATTTGGTTAAAGGGTATAAGATTGATAACATTACTAACTTATTACAGCAAAAATGTGGTACTTTCTGTTCTAACCATGATATATTGGGTTACAAGATTGCAGAAAATTTAACACAAATGTAAGGAAA
>LXPE01000001.1:247607-257732 GCA_001664025.1 Hanseniaspora valbyensis NRRL Y-1626
TTTTTAATCTATATATATATATATTTTTTTTTTTTTCTCTGTATGAGAAACCTCTCAGTTACTTTATAAGGGGTGTGTATAATGGAGAGAAAACTCATTATGGTAGGGTAATTGAAAATAATATTCAAATAAATAATACATTCTATAAAAAAACATTACAAACTAACTTAAATAATTATTATTGTCATAAAGTACTGATGATCCAATTTCTTTTTTCTTTCTAGAAAGAAAAACAAACTTCACATCATTTAAATTTTCAAGTTTTTATATATACATATAATTAATTAATTATTAACTTACTCTCTAATTCTTCTCCAAAATTTAGATCTACTTCTTTTAATATTTCCATCATTTGTTTCAGAACCTGCTGATGAAACTTGTGTTCCTGATGTTTGATTTCCGTTGCTATTTTTAGTACTTGATGGAAGTTGTTTGTTCATCGGATTACTACTTAGCAAAAAATTTAATTTAGTTCCAGAAGCATTAGGTGTCACTGGAGGTGTTTTTATCTCACTTTCTAATTCATCTAATCCTATTTTACTTAAACTTCTATGTTTCAATCTAAATATCTCATCCTTTTCAATAAATTGTTTTAAAGCTAAGTTATATTCTTTCTGTTTTGGTGAAATCGATTCTTTTTTTAATGGAATTATACTTCCTCTTCTACTTTTGGAAAAAGAAGAAGAAGAAGAAGGTGCTGATGTATCTGTATTCGAAACTGCTGAAGATGAACGTGATCCTGTTGATGATGATCCAGATGAATCTGCTGAATTTGTAGGTTCACCAGTAAATTCTTTTTCAAGTTCTTTATAGAACAACAAGTATGCACAACTCATATTTTCAACATTTCCATAAAATTTCAAAACATCTTGTTCCTGTATTGCCATAACTGTTTCATCATCATAATTAACCAACCCAATTTTTCATTTTTAACTATAGAAATATAATGACCATGAGAGGAATCTAAACCTAAATGGACAACTATACCAGATAATTCATATTTTTTTTTCAAAGTATCATTTCTCAATAGTAAAGAATATTCCATCTTATTGAACAACTTGACCATTTTATTTTCTTTTTCAGAGTATTCATATCTTTTCAAATGTAGAATCAAAAATTTGGGTAATTTGGATATTTGAACGACTCTTTCAGCTTTCTGCAACTCTCCACATTTCTCACAGAAAAATTTATTTGACCCTTTCAATATCTCTTTAGCTGGTGATTCTATCAGATTATTGAAAGCATTCGATATGTTTTTAAATTTCTTGCTTACAGGGATTTGAATATCAAAGAAAGGTTCATAAGTCTTGCTTACAGTATTACATTTCAAACACTTAATATTATTAGTCAAACAACCTTGGAAATAATCTTTTATGAAATTATTTTCTGTTGTTATAATATCTTCTTGTTTTTGCAAATTTTCCAAATGATCATTCATTGAATTTAACAAGAAATTTAAAAATTCTTGACTATCTTGATGCATTCCACCTTGGAATAACATGTTTGTGGTTTTCAAAGTAGATAATAAATCAGTAGGGGATACGACACCAGTGCTGGAATCATTTTCAATAATAATTTCAAACAAATCTTTTAAAGCATAATACAATCTTTTGGAATCATCCTTATCCAAATCTTTTTCAATTGCTTGATAATTTAAAGATAAATGATCAACATTGATGACAGGTCCTTTCAAAAGAGCATTTTTTTTCCTGGTATCATTACTGTGTACTTTATTATCAGAACAACCACCAACAACGACTCTATCAGCAGGAATTTTAATCCCAAGATTATGTAAAACAGAATCAATATTAACAACTTTTATACCATTAGTCTTGTTTTTGTTTTTTTGTCCATTATTTGTCAATGAATTATGGGTAAATTGTCTTGGTTTTAAAGCCATATAGTTTTTTTTGGATAAATGAATCTCTTTGACTAAATGGGCTTCCATTAATTTATTTCTGAATCCATCAAGAACAAAAAGACATTGAAGTATAGAATTCATATAGCAAGTATTACCAAAATTTTCAATACCAAATACTTTATCTCTTGTACCGAGCATTTTATACAAGTTTTTATTGTGCTCTTTTATCAATTGAAGTTCATGTTGCTGTTGTTGTAGAGAGATTTGTAAGTGATGATTATAATGATTGTTTTTGAAAGTTGGTAAGTCAATATCATTGTGTGCACTTGGCGGAGTACTGTGAGGAGCTAGTTTATGAAGCAAATGCGAGAAGGAATGGTTATGATGTTCCTCTTTTTTATGTTGTGAAGTTGTGCTCTTAACATCAGATACTGATTTAAGAGATCTGGCTTCTTCTGGAGTATTAAAATCCAAGTCTGTTGTTGAATGTATTGTGCTGGATGTATGCGGTTGTTTTTCAATAATTTCAGACTGTTTGTTACTAGAAACATCTATTTTACTGTGACTACTAGTAGCTGCATTATTACTTGAAGTTGTTATTGTTGTTGTTGTTCCTGAACTATTGGAGTATTTAGAATTACCATTAAGTTTAATCTCTTTTTTGCTATTACTACTAGTTTGTGAACATGTACTTAGTTGAGGGTCACTATTATTAAACAGCGTTAATTTTTTTACAAACCCCATGACTCAATTGTTTTATTATATATATATATATATCTTTGTCACCCTTTTAATGTATATATATATATATTGGTGTAATTTTTTTATATATATTATTATATTAACTATTATGGAATAACAAAACAAATTAGATTTAAAGAGAAAAACGAAAAAAGGAAATTGATTGTCTTTTTAATTAACTTTTAAAGAATATTATAATTATTGTTAAAATAAAAATAAGCGAAAGAAAACAGGTTCCAAAGGTTTGTTATGCTGTTCTTTCTAACTTTTTTTAAAAGTTCCGGTTCTTGTTTGTTGAAAATTGTATAATTTATAATTTATAATTATAATATATTAATAATATTAAATTGTAATTTTAATTTTTTTTTTTAATGGTTTTTTTTATTTATTTTAAAATTGTTGTTGTTCTTTATTTTTATGTTTTTTTTTTTTGTTGAATATTAATTATATAAAAGACATTTACTACTGAACAAAAAAAAAAAAAATTAATAATAATAAAAAATGGCCCTCCGTGTAATTTTTTTTTTAAATAAAAAAAAAATACTATAATTCTTTCCTTCCTTCCTTCCTTCCTCGTGTGTATGTGTAAAAAAATATATATATACATTTTTACCGATATCTAAATATTTATAGTAAAAATAAAATTTAAAGTATCCGAAAAATTATGGACAACAACAAAAAGAGAAAAAATATTTTCCATTTGTTCCTATTTTTTTTTTTTTTTTTTCAAGAGGGGAGGGGTGAATTTTTTTTTCTGTCCAATTTTTTTTTTTTTTTTAAAAAATATAAATTTCCGTTTTTGACATTTATTACTAGTTTAGGGAATAAATCTATAGATATTCTTAAAAAGGAAAAACTAGACAATATTACCGCTGCAGGAAATTTCTGATTTAAAGTATATATCTTTTTTTTTGTCATAAAACAAAAAAAAAAAATTTTTATTTTTTTTTTAATTTTAATTTTATTTTTCAATGCCTAGAATATACGAAATATATATAAACAATTACTCTTTTTTCTTTTTTTTATATATTTCAAAAAAAAAACCCCCCAAGATAAATACCAAAATATTCATTATAATTCAAAAATTAAAAACTTTTACTTTTAATTAATAAACTACTTTTATTCTTCTACTATTGAACTTTTTTTTTTAACATATTTTTGTTTTAATTCCCCTTTATTTATTAAAACTTTTTTTTTATTTAACAAAAAAAAAATTAAAAAAAATGGCTTCATTGAAAACTTTTTCTATTTCAGGTAGCAGTATTATAAAATTGCATACTTTTGCAGCTTTAATTACTTTTTTGGTAGCTGCATTGATAGCAAATTATCTACATTATTATAAAATTACAAAAAATAGCCATTATGCATATCCTAATGAATGGTTTGCATCTGTCTCAGCAACAATTGGTGATTATTATCCAGAAAGAAATGTTTTCCATATTATGATTGTTATTTGTTCTTTCCCTAGATTTTTACTTCATATTATGCAATTTTTTGGTAAACATCCTGCATTAGCTCTTATTGGATTTATAAGAACAGTCTTTTGTGGTACTTTTGTTTACATCACCTCATCAGATGACCATGATATACATGATATTGGTATGATTGGGTATATTGTATTGACAATACCATACTACATTTTAAATTATAAAAACAATGACAATAAATCTAAAACCAAAATTTTATCTCACCTTCTTTTCTTTATTACTTTGGTTCCATTGATTTATTTATACATTCAACATTCTGTCCATATTAAACCAGGAGCATATTCAACTTATGCTTATTTTGAATGGTCTTTGATTTTACAAGATGTTTTAAATGATCATTTATACCACAGTTCTTATAAGAATGTATTTTTCTATTTAGGAGAACCTCAAAAAGAACCAATTTCAATTAAATCAAATGATAATATTGATAATGAACAGAAATTTTTAAATGAAAAAGATGAAACTCCAGAAGTGGTTGTAATTGAAGAAGAGGAAACAATCATTATTACAGAAAATATTATTGAATCTCAACAAATTTTTTCAGGAAGTTTTTTAGTATCTTCATCAATAGTGATTCAATCATTTTTATTTTTCACTAATATAACTGGTTTGTTATGTATTATTTGGTACTTCCCATTATGGTGGATGGGTATCTCAGGGTATGAAGCAATTATTCTTATTTTGACAGGTCCAGTTGTTATGATTGTACCGTGGATCAGAAAATATGTTGTCTCGAAATATTCTCCAACCATAGGTATTTTATTAATGGTTGGTTCTAAATTTGTTGAGTTGCCAGAAAATAGATTAATTGTTGTTGGTATTGCCTGTTTGTTCAATTCCATGGGATTATTAAACCAAATCTTATCCACTTTCAATTATTACCAATTCACTTTGTATCTACTTCTAGGTCTTTCTATATTTGTATCCTTGAAAATGTATTACCTAAGTAATAACCCATTATGGCCAATCATGAACCATACTAATGGTGGTTGGAACATTAGAGCTCTAATTGTTGGTATGCTTTACAGTGTTTTTATGACCAGTAAACCATCTGTACCTGAAAGAAAAATTAATTACTCTACAAAATCATTTTCCATTGTTAGTATTGTTAAAAAAATTATTAATATGATTGGTTTAGGTTCTTTGTTTTTTGCTACTCATCAATTGCTTACTGATCCTTCAACCATAATTTACTGGTGCTGGGAAGGTTATAAAGAAAATGAAAAATCTTTATTGTACTATCCATGGAATTGTGTAGTTGCTTTGACATTATTAGCATCAATCTTGGTTACACCTTTCATTTTTAAAACTTTAAACAAATGTAAACTGAACTTAAAACTTGTTGTCATTATGCTTTTAACTCTTTCAACTTATGTTTTGGCTAATCCAAGTTTCATTGAATGGGATAAGTTTTTCTTTGGTGGACTGGTTTATTATTTAGCTATTATTCTAACATATCCATTTATTATAACAAACTTATTTGATCCAAATGCTTCAATTTGGTCAACAGTTGTATTATATGGTTTGAGCTTCTTTGTTTATATTTTATTCACATTGGCTCATATTTGGACTGTGGCTTATGCTTTTGTCCCATATGGTTATTTATTAAGAGAAAGATTACCTTTAGTTTTGACAGTTTTAACTGGTTGTATCATATTATCTATATTAATTTCACCATTGAATAATGAAAAAATATCATCAACTATTAAATTAACACAAAACATTAACAAAAAGACTGTTTTATTAGCAGTCACATTAAACTTGTATTTAATCCTCCAATCATACAAGGAAAATGATCCATTTAAAGAACATTTACCTAAAAGCTACCATTCAGATGATGATATAATTACAGCTGGTATTTGGACAATCCATTTCGGTTTAGATAATGATATGTGGGCAAGTGAAGATAAAATGTCAAGAATCATCAAAGACATGGAACTTGATGTTGTTGGTTTATTAGAAACAGACACTCAAAGATCTTTAATGGGGAACAGAGATTTAATGCAAAGTTTGGCTAAGGATTTGAACATGTATTATGACTATGGTCCAGGTCCAAACAAACATACTTGGGGTTGTATCTTATTGTCTAAATACCCAATCGTTAAAAGTGAACATCATTTATTACCATCTCCCGTAGGTGAATTGGCTCCAGCTATTCATGCTACTTTAGAAATAGACACTAATAAATTTGTTGATGTCTTTGTGTTCCATAGTGGTCAAGAAGAAGATCCAAAGGATAGATACTTGCAATCTAAATATATGCAAAAATTGATGGGTTCCACTCCTGAAAATAGAGGTGCCATCTTACTTTCATATTTGGTAACAGATCCTCATAAAGGAAACTATAACAACTATGTAAGTGAAAAATCAGGAATGAAGGATATTGAACCAGAAGATTATGATAGATGGTGTGAATATATCTTGTATAAAAACTTGCAAAAAGTTGGTTATGCAAGATTAGCTAGAGGTGATATTACAGATACTGAATTGCAAGTTGGAAGATTCAAATACATGGCTGAAGATATGGTTATGGAAATGGGAAGTTCCCAATATGAATACAAGCTTTTGGAAAAGCCATTAGAACATCACTGGAGATTCAATGACAGATTCTTGGATGAAGGTGAAGATGGTCATTTCTACCATGTATTAGATAGACCACATTATTATGAATGGATGTAGTTTACTCATAAAACATTTTAAATTAAATATAATGTAATGTAATATTTATAATAATAATAAATAATAAATAATAATTCTAGTTTTCTCTACAAATTATATATATTCATATTTTTTTGTTTTTTTTTAATTAACAAAGAACAAAAAAAAAATCAATCTTTGGTTGAGTGAATTTTTGATAAATAATCAAGTGCCATTGCTCTTGGATCAAATGTCTCTGATTCATCCATACATATATCAGTATCTTCAACTGCTCCTGTATAATTGTCTTCACTGAGGAGTATATCCATTGTGGTACTATCATCACCATCATCTGAATCTGTTGTTGCACTGCTCGAAATTTCATCTAAATCATCATTTTCATTTGTTTTGTTTTCTTCTTCTTCATCCTCCTCAACTTTGTCACTAGCCATATCTACATCTTCAACAGAAACATTTTTTTTTCTTTCTTTTTCAACTCTATACGCATAATTATAACAATTTTTACATTCTAAATTATTTTGAAAACCTATAATAGTTATGATAGGTCTATTTAGATAATACATCTTAAAACCACGAAGTTTATAAAAAACATCAACACATCTTCTTATCAAATCAATATCACAAACAAGATAAATATTCCATCCTTTCAAAATAGACAATATAATTTGTTTTAAAATATGTATTGCCACATTACTCAAATTAGCAACAATTCTATCAATTAAATCATAATCAGCTGCTAATATCCTCTGTAAGAAATATATAGACAAATCCTTATTTTCGCAGTTTTTAAAATTTATACTTTCAGCATCAGGTTCTTCACTTGACAAGAAAAAACAGTTTATAGGGTCTGCTATTTTTCCTTTACTGACCGTATATTCAAATTTTATTGGACATGGTTTGTTTTCATTGAAAGGCCAGTAAAATGGTTGTTTACCCTCTTTTTTATCCATAGAAATTAATTTCCCATATGTTGAAGGTTTTATAATTGTGCTATAGTAAATGCTATCATCTTTGAAATTGGTGTATAAATATTTTCCTTGTGGAGCTGAGAGAAGCTTTGTTGGAGTTTGTAAAGGTTTATCTGCTTTTTTAGTTTGTGTGAAACGATTTTGTCTGATTATATTATCGTCTGAAGTGGGGAAAGTTGATTTAATTTGTTCAATGTTATAAGAATGTAAGGATAAGTTACTCTTTTCATTAAAATTGTTGTAACTATTTTTGTTTTTATTATTTTTTTTTTTATCATTTGACCCAAAAGAACGTGGTTTCTTGGAAAAAGAATCACTTTGTGAAAGAGAATTGATAAATGAAGATGAAGTTGTTAGTTTTTTATTTGAACCTGTTTTGATATTATTATTGTTTATCTTAACATCATTATCCCCATTTTGATAATATTTTGATTTCTGGAGATTATCTTTTTTTCCCAAAAAATTATTTGAATCTGTTTTTGAAGATCTTCTTCTTTTCGAATTATTTGTGGTATTATTTGTTGAAGAATTTTCTACTTCATTAATATTAATATTAGTATTATTTCCCATTTATGTTTTTTGTTCTTATATGTTTCAATATTAATAATAATTATATTGTTGTTTGAAGAAAAGAGTTACAAGATTTAATAGTAATATGGTTAAATATATATGTAACAATATTATAAACACTGATTTTATGTTAAGTTTTATATATGGTGGTCTTTTTTATATATTATTTGTCTTAAATATTTTATACTTTTAAAAAAAAAACATATCTATATAAGCTTAAAAGAAAATATTATAGAAAATTGTTTTGTATTGCTCTTTTTTTTTTTTTTTCTCCCACTTTTCCTTCAGAAACAAAATTCAAAATTCAAAAAAAAATTAAAAATTAAAAAAAGCACGTGAATTATAGACTATAAAATAATTAAAAGCACTATATATAATATTTAATTTAAACTTGTTCTAATTCAAAAGATGCACAATTAATTTTATCTAAATTCAAAACAATTTGATGAGCTCTGGTGACAGCATCTTTATGAGGTAAAGCAATATTTTCTTCATCTTTCTTTTTATTATCTTTTTCATCATCATCTTCTTCTTCTTCTTTTTCATCTTCTAACAATTTCTTCATATGTTCTCTTTGTTTGGCAATACCATCATTCCAAGATTTCAATATAGACCAACATCTTTCAATTAAATCTTTCTTTATAGCACTTTCACTTGGCAAATTGATAAAATATTCAACAAGTAAAGGATCATAAATTTGAGGGATTACTAGTGTTTCTTTTATTTTGTCTTCTTTGGCAAAACAATTCTTTAAAAGCCATACTTGTTTATTCTTATTAAATTTCCATGATTTAATAGCATTTTCTTCCAATTCCATATTCATTTTAACATTTTCTTGTGTTTTTATGACTTCAGGTAATTCTTTAACAGAGTACTTGTAAATGTAGTATTCTATAATATATTTAAATTGATCTCTTAAAAAAGTATTGTTTAAATGTTCATATTTTTCAATTTTGTCTGCAACTTTGGTTTTATTTCTTGTTCTTTCTTTCCTTTTCTTGGAAACTTTGTTTTGTTGATTTATAATATTTTTTTTATCTTTCTTTGATAAAATAGTATCTGTAGACAAATGTTTAACAACTTTTAAAGAATCATCAGTGTTGGTTTTATTGTTGTTATTTGACTCTCTGATTTCTTTTAGATTTAATTTTTTTTTCCAAGCTGGAATATTTTCTTCTGTAGACATTTTAATAAAGATAGCTATTATATAAAAGATTGGTTATATAAAATTTATATTATTATTATTTTTGTTTTTGGGGTTTATTATATATGATTTCAATATTGTATTCTTTCTATTAAAATAATTACCATATTTTTCATGTATTTAATTTTGTTTTTCTTCTTTTTTTTTGTGAGTATATACAAAATTGTACTATCCTAATGAGGATATTACACGTGATTTTCCAAAAAGAAACTTTTTTTATAAAAAAAAAAAATTACAAGTATAATATAAAAGGACTTGTCTGAAACAGTGACACACCCAAGATGTCACTGTTTAGGCAGATCCCAAATAAAACATCCATCGATATAAAATATCTTTAATTGTATTAGAAAAAAAGGTTTCTTATTATCATTAATTCATTGCTTAAAATTGGAGTACTAAAATATATATAGTTTTTATTTATATAAAAAAAAATCTTTTATTTATTTGTTAACCAATTTATTTCTTGTCAGATAAAGCGACAACACCTGGTAAAGCCTTACCTTCTAATAATTCCAAAGAAGCACCACCACCAGTAGAGATGTGAGATAACTTGTCAGCACCACCGAACTTCTTGGCAACAGTAGCGGTATCACCACCACCAACAATGACAGTAGCACCGGCTTGACAGGACTTGAC
>LXPE01000001.1:258871-277773 GCA_001664025.1 Hanseniaspora valbyensis NRRL Y-1626
ATTTTTCTATGTTATTTAATTTTTGTTTTTCTTCTTTTTTTTTGTGAGTATATACAAAATTGTACTATCCTAATGAGGATATTACACGTGATTTTCCAAAAAGAAACTTTTTTTATAAAAAAAAAAAATTACAAGTATAATATAAAAGGACTTGTCTGAAACAGTGACACACCCAAGATGTCACTGTTTAGGCAGATCCCAAATAAAACATCCATCGATATAAAATATCTTTAATTGTATTAGAAAAAAAGGTTTCTTATTATCATTAATTCATTGCTTAAAATTGGAGTACTAAAATATATATAGTTTTTATTTATATAAAAAAAAATCTTTTATTTATTTGTTAACCAATTTATTTCTTGTCAGATAAAGCGACAACACCTGGTAAAGCCTTACCTTCTAATAATTCCAAAGAAGCACCACCACCAGTAGAGATGTGAGATAACTTGTCAGCACCACCGAACTTCTTGGCAACAGTAGCGGTATCACCACCACCAACAATGACAGTAGCACCGGCTTGACAGGACTTGACACAAGAAGCTAACATAGCCTTGGAACCACCTTGGAACTTTTCGAATTCGAAAACACCTGGTGGACCGTTCCAGACGATAGTCTTAGCTTCACTGATAGCTTCATCGAATAATTTTCTGGACTTTTCACCGGCATCTAAACCTTCCCAGTCAGCTGGAATACCAGCGGCAGCATCAACTAACTTGACGTTAGCATCTGGAGAGAAGGCATCACCACAAACGTAATCGACTGGTAAGACGATCTTGACGTTGTTCTTCTTGGCCTTGGCAATCAAAGATGGAACAATTTCAGCACCCTTGGCATCAAAGATAGACTTACCAATTTCTTCGTTGTTCAAAACCTTCTTGAAAGTGAAAGCCATACCACCACCAATGATGATAGTGTCAACCTTGTCTAATAAGTTTTCAATCAATAAAATCTTATCAGCGACCTTAGCACCACCTAAAATGGCTAAGAATGGTCTTTCTGGGTTTTCCAAAGCCTTACCAAAGTAAGATAATTCCTTTTGCATCAAGAAACCAGAAACTCTGGTGTCTAATTCGAAACCAACCATGGAAGAGTGAGCTCTGTGGGCGGTACCGAAGGCATCGTTGACGTAGACATCAGCTAAAGAAGTTAAGTCCTTTCTGAACTTTTCAACGGCTTCCTTACTGGCCTTGACCTTTTCACCGTCAACCTTCTTGGAACCTTCTTCTTCGATGTGGTATCTCAAGTTTTCTAATAAGATAACGGAACCTGGAGCAGCTTTAGCACAAGCAGCATCAACATCAGCACCAACACAATCGTTCAAGAAAGTGACTGGCTTACCCAATAACTTGGATAATTCTTCAGAGACTGGCTTTAAAGAGTATTTGGCAACTCTTTCACCGTTTGGTCTACCTAAGTGGGAGGCTAAGACAACGTACTTTGGAGATTGTTCCAAAACGTATTGGATGGTTGGTAAAGCAGCAACAATTCTTTGGTTGTTGGTGATCTTTAAATCAGCATCTAATGGGACGTTGAAATCAACTCTGATAAAGACTCTCTTGTCTTTGACAGAGACATCTTTGACGGACATTTTGTTAGATAAAGACATTTTGTATGTGGGTTTGTTTAATATAAATCGATATATCGATGGTATTGTTAACATATAATTTATTTTTTATTTAAATATAAAATAATATAAATATATAGATACTAAAATTTTTTACAATGATATGTATTTGTATTAATTATTAATGTAAAAGATTGATCCTTCTTCCTTATATACGCCATCAAAATCAAATTAAAAAAATGTGTTGTCAAAAAAAATTTTCTAAACCTTTCAACAAAAAAAAAAAAATTGAATCAGGAATCTTTTGAGAAAGGGGATTTTCTAAAGTGTTAAAAAAAAACCTTTTTTAATTTCTATCATCAGTTTTGTTCAAAAAAAAAAAAAATTGTTCCACTAAAATTCTGTTTTCTCAAATAAACAAAAACATTAAAAAAAAACTTTTCAGGGAAACTTGTGATTTTTTTTTTTTCTCGTAAAATTTCATATAATTTAGCTTCCTGAAATAATGCAAAGTTTATATTTAAAAAAAAAATTAAAAAATTTAACAGTGGAACCTTGTCGGAGAAAAAATCTTGCTCAGAAAAAAACTAGCATGTGCCTTAAAAATAGAACTTACCATGTGACTTAGTAAAAATTTATTATTTCACATGACTTACACTTAATTATTAAAATTTACTCATATATATATATATATATCTTTTTATGTTTTTTTAAATATATTTAAACATCTTACAAAACTAAGTTGAATTTTTTTTTAAAAAAAAAAGAAAAAAATCATTAACTACCTAATTTTTAGATCATTTGCACATAGTTGGCCGGAAAGATTCCTTCTTGTCCATTTAATTCACCAGTCCACCAATCATTAGAACTTTCAGATTTCTTAATAATATTAATTGTATCACCTTTTCTGAAAGATAAATCACCCTCTTCTTCACCATCAAAAGTGAACAAAGCTCTAGCCTGAGGAACATTTGATAATCCAAAGTTTGGTTTACTGCTTTGTGGTCTAGAATATCTTGGTTCTCTGTCATAAATGTCATCTTCCCATTTGGAACTAGAATTATGAACTGGGGCAGTGTCTGTTTTGCCTGCACCTCTTGAAGAGCCATAGTTTCTTGATGATCTTCCATTTGATCTTGTAGAATCACTTCTTTCCCTTCTTGCTGCTGATTTGTAATAACTTCTTGCAGAATCATCTCTTTCAAAATCATTATCGAAATCATCTTCACTATTTGAACGGGCACTACTACCTCTTCTATATCCATTTCCCCTTGTGCTTCCAGAAGTATCACCATATTGTCTTCTATATCCATCTAATTCCTCCTCAAAATTACTATCAGAATCGTAATCATAATCATCAGACCAGGAAGATCTACTTGATGAGGAACGAGCTCTTCCAACATCATAAGAGAAGGCTTTACTCTCTAATAATCTATATAAAGGTTCGGCAAATTCAGGAGGTTCAACTCTTCCATCCAAAATCTGTTCAGCAGTACAAGTAGATCCATAAACTTTTCTGTTACATTCTCTTCTTTCCAATAAAACAGAACCTTCTAAAGATACACCTGCAAAAGCCCCTTTAGTCTTTGCATATGAAAAAATAGAAGAAGCAGCTTTGTGGTTTGCAGCAACAGAAGCTTCACCAGATCTACCAATCATACCAGCAGCAATAGATAAATTACCACCAAGAGTAACAGAACCAAATTGTTTGAAAGAATTGACAGCAGCATCAGTCATTAAACAAAAAACAAAATCTGTCAATTCACCACCTACTTGACCACCAGCAGAACCACCACCCAATATGACACCTGATGGTCCTGACCATGATCCATCTCTTAATCTGGATATAATAACACCAGAGCCGACTCTTCCACCAAATAAGAAAGCACCTTTCAAAACAGTCAAAACGATTAAACCTTTACAGTTTTTTAATACTTGAGGAGGAATTAAATCATTAGGACCAAGGACTTGGTTAGGTTTGATAAAAGATCTAAGGATATTTGTAGCTTTTTTTGTTTCATTTTTCAATGATCTTGGAATAGGATTATTGATACCCATTATTTTAAAGTATATGAATTAGAAGAATAATTGAGAAATAAAAAATCTTTGATATTTATTAAGGGAAATCTTTTAATATTCTATTTTGTTTGTATGACTTGCTAATAAGTATAACTAATTTATATACAGATGTGTTCACTAACTTTGGTTTAAATGAATTTATTCTTTTAATAATTTTAATATAAAAAAGACGGAGATCTTTTCTTCTTTTCAAAGTGTGTGTTTTTTTTAATTATTTATAAATAACTATATACTTTTTCTTTTTTTAAGGATTTTCGGAAAAACTTACAAATATTTTTTATATGAATAAAAATTTAAAGGTGGCGCTTTTAGCCATTTTTTTTTTTTCGTTCTTTCTTTAAAGTGTACGTATAAAATTTATATATAATTCACCCGACTTAAAAATATTTTTTTAAAAAATTACCCCAGTTAAATATATATATATAAAGAAATTCGAGATGATAATATCTTGTAACTCCGAATTTATTATAGAGGGTTAAAAGTGGAGGGAAGAGAGAGGAAGAAAAAAATAATAATAGTAATAATTGATATATATATATATTTATAGGAATATTTTAAATAGTATATTTGTTTATTAATATTACTTGTTCCATATATTCTTTTTATTTATTTATTTTGTTTATATATATACATTTTTATCTTTTTTTTTGTTTTTTTGGTAAAGAATTAGTCATATGACTTTATCAGTAATTTTTTTTTCTTTTTTTTTTTTTTTAATGAAGTAAAATCTGTAACCTTACTTTTCTAAATTGTTGTAATTTTTTTTTCTTTTTTTTTCTTTCTCTTTTTTTTTTCACTAATAAAGAAATGAGGGGGAAAAATCATAACAAACATAAATTACTTAAATAATTAACATTAATTCACCAATAGATATATATATATATACATATATTGTCTTTTCTCTCTCTAAGATTTTATATATCTAATGGAGTTTTCTAATGAAAAAAGTACATCTCCTGAAATGATGAATTTATCATATAGCAACAACAATCTTGCTAATACAGATCAAGTTACTAAAAAAAGAAAAATTAATGATGAACAAAATTATAGTAGTATTACACCTAATATAACTCCAGCTAGTTCCACTATTTATAACTCAGGTAGAACTTGTCTTGTTTGTAGAAAACGTAAAATAAAATGTGACAAAACAAAACCTGTTTGTATGAAATGTATTAAACATAATAGTACTATGGATTGTGTTTATGATGACCAAACTAAAAATGTTGGTAAAAGAAGAAAAAGTTTATCATCTAAAAAAGAAAAACTTTCCAATAATAAAAACAATGTAACTTCAAATGATAACAATGATAATATCTCAAAATCTGAAAATAGTGTTCAAGCTATTAGAAACCATTTACACTCATTTTTAGATAGCAAAACAACTGCTTCACAAAATGGATCTATGGACAAACAAAGTCCTCCAAAGAAAAGAGGAAGACCCTCTTTGAAAAAACCTACTATTGAAGAACCTCCAGTTCAAAAGACTCCTCTAATATCTTTACCTGGAATTAATAATGAATTAAAAACTATATATCTAACAGACTCAACTGATATTGCAAATAAACAAATGATAAGTAAATTAGGAATGGATTATATTCCACCAACTATGAGTAGCATGCAACAAAAAATTTATAAAAGAAAATACTCTAAAATATATCTTAATGAGGAGAAGGAAGAAATATTAAAACAAAACAATCAACTAAGCCAGATATTTCTAGATCAACAAAATGAAATTAATAGTCGTGATGCAACAGAAATGATTTTTAATATTCAGAGAGATAAACCTGGTAAAATTTCTGGCAAATTTGCTGATTTAAGTATTATAGTTCAAAAGAGAATTAAAAGACAGAGACTTTTGAAAGAATTGTCTACTTTGAAAAAACAATTAGAATCAATGGAATCATTAATAGATGGATCTATTCAAGAAGAAGAAATGGATTTAGAAGAGTTGGAAATGAAATTTGATAGATTTAACCCAAGAGGTTATGACTCATCAAACCCAACTTCTCCATTAAACAGTGTCAATGACCCAAGTTACCTTATCTTTAATAATATTTCCAAAATGTCTTTTTATGATGGTTTTGAACAAGTCTCTGTTTTCAATGCTAGATTACATTTTACAGCTCCATTAAGTGCACAAGTCGTTTTAAGAAAAGATCCATTTGGTAAAGTTGTAAGTGTTATGGTGGAAAAGACATTGCATGAATATGCAAAGACTCTTGAAGTTAAAAAATCAAGTGAAAAATATGATGCTTTAAGAGTCACTGATTCTAACTCTTTACCAAATTTAATCAGTACTGCTAATAGTTCTACAAGAATTAAAAGAAAAAATAGTAGTTCTGGTTCATTAAATCTTAAAAAAAATGTTAATAATCTTTCATCTCAAAATATAGATTCAAAAAGAACAAATAGTAGTCAAAAAGAAATTGATTCATCATTAAAACAAACAAATGATTCAAATGTTCATAAAAATGGTGACACTTCTGTTACCAAAAAAGTTGATTTGCAATATGTTATTAATCAAGAAAGACTTGAAGAAGCAGAAGAAGAAGTTGGTGATAATGATGATGATGATGACGACAATGATGATGATGATGAAAGCAATGATAGTCATGAAGATGATGCAAATGAAATGTTCAATAAACAGTTTTTAGAAAATGAAGGTATTGATGAAATGAGAGCTATCATCAAAGAAGGTAAAGTTGCATACACTGAACCAACAACCACTTCTACAGTAAAATCAAGAAAACATAAAAACTCTTCAAGATTAAAAAATGACCAGCAAAAATCTACTAATAACAAATTTTTAACAAGTAATCTAAGATCAGAGATTAAACCAAAAATTAAACCAAAAGTTGACAATAAAATTGAAACTTCTCAAGAGGCACCAGATTTAGCAAAAAACAATACAATTTCTAAATCAAATTTGAAACCAGAAAATGATCCTGCTTTCTGGTCAAGTTTAAATAAAGTTTTGAAAAATATAGATACCAAAGAAAATTCAACTGTGAATAATAGCAACATTGATAGAGTTCCCGAAGGTTTATTTGGAAGTGAAACATCATTGGAGCATGAATTGATCCTTCAAATCCAAGATATTTTACCACCAGGAAAAGTCATCAACATTTATTGTAAAAACTATTTTAAATCCCCTATTCATGGTCTATATCCTATCATAAATGAAGATTGGTGGATGGATACAATGCATAGACTTTTAGGATTTTCAGAATCTCAACTGAACTCCGATTTACCACCAAAAGTTAATATTACTAGAAGATTTGATATTGCAAAACTTGCAAGTTTACTTGTTATATTAAGATTATCTTATTTTACATATCCAGACACTTTGGAAGAATGTACTACTGATGAAGAAAGATTTGTTTTGAAATATCCTATTGGTAAAAACTTTATTGCTTTAGCACAACGTAGTTTAAACATTTTCAAGTTATTAAGAAAAGGTATTTTGCCAGTTCTACATTGTTCTCTACTTTTAAGAGTTTATAGAAAATATGCTCCAGAAGAAGGAGATATAGTAGAAGGTAGTGATTCAGAAACTTTTACTGGTTTTTTAGTCAAAATTTCCACATCTATAGGTTTGAACACTGATGTTGCAAGATCAGCTTGGGTCAAAGATCAAAGAATGTATGTTGATCAATGGAGAAAATGTTGGTATTGTGTTTATTTTTTTGATTTCATGGAAGTTTGTAACATGGGTAACACTTCATCTATAGATATTGATTCCTTTGATACAAAATTACCTGATTTTAAACTGGATCCATTAACAGGTGCTTACCCAAATTATGTTATAGATTCTCGTTTAGAAGATATTGTTGTCAACAATTACCAAAAAAACTTTGAGACAACTTTAATTGGTAGGGAACTTATAAGTTGTATTACTAACAAAAGACTGAGGTTCAGTGTTCCTCATTTGCAAATGCTATTGAATAATTTAAATGGATCAATAGTGAAAAATTTTGGTGAATCTTTGAAACAGATTGTTGATTTAGAATGTAGTAATAATTTAGCAGATTATGTTTTCAAATTGAATAATTTTATTTGGTTTGTAGAATTAAAAGCTTTACAATTTTATTGTTATATCCATATTTTCATTCATATAGATGAACAAATTAATACTAATATTGACACCATTATAAACCAAGGTCAGTTAGAAGAAAAAATTGAATTATTTCATTTCTACTTCAAAAAAATTATAGAAATATATGTTGAAATTGAACCTGTTTTGATATTATGTTATGATCCATCTAAAATTGATAGCATATTTGGTAGAGGTAGTAAATTTATTGTTATTCAATCTTGTGAAAATTTGATTATAAGATTCATTCCTGGTTTGCATATAATCGCTTCTAGATTTTTGCATTTTAAATTTAATTACTTGGATGTTTCATCAACCACTGATAGTGAGGTTTCTAAAATGATTGGAGAAATTATAAATTGTTTAATGGATAAGTTATCTCATTCTGGTGGTATTTGTAGATTATTGAGTAAAAAATATTTCCAAATGTGGAGAATTTCACAAGCTAATCAATTTATTTTCTATTTATTAAATAAACAATCAGAAGATAATTTGTTTAAAAAAGATTCAAAGATTAATAATACACATAGAGAAGAGTGGCATTACCATAATGGAAACACATTTGAAGATTTTTTCCCATTCAGAAATATTCCAATGTATAATTTGTTAACTGGTTATCAATTGAATCATTTCCAAGAAGTATTTTCTATTTTAAACAGTGTTAAATGGAATATTTTTAGTGATTATTATACCGAATCTGAGTTGAAACAAGGTATTAATTTCAGAGATAAACAATATGAGACAGCTTTCCAAAAGTTTTTAAAGAAAAATGGTAATGGGCATAAAAAAGGTAGAAAGAATGCTAAATCAAAAGCTCCTAATGTAAACAGAAATACTCCTGATCCAGTAGATTCATTTTCAGATGATTTATCAAATAATAACAAACATGAATCAGCTACTCCATTGGATGAAACACATCAAAATAAAAACTCATTTAATTATTCAAGAGATTCAACATCTGCTAGTAACTCTATTGACTCAAGTGTTCATCAACAAAATAATATTATGATGGATGATATTGACAAATATTGGTATGAAAATTATTTATCAAGTAATAATGATATGTCCTTTGTTAATCAACAACAACAAACATATCAAAATCTTGATGATTTGTTTAATGACACTAATCCAGAAAATAATGTAATTAATAATCAAATGGGGGAAACAGATTTATTGAAACATCAAGTTATTGAAAAATTAGCAATATTAGTTCCTGAAGAGCAATCAAATAAAAATAACCAAAAACAAGCTGATTCAAATCATACTGGCAATGCAGAAGCTAATTCTGCTTTGCAATCTTTCTTATTCAATGGAGGTAACAGTTATTATTCAGATGAAATAAATTTTTAAAAAAATAAAAATAAAAAGAATTTAAAATAAATTAATCTTTAAATAATTTTTTTTTTATATTATTTTTTTTTCTTAATTACCAGTTTACTACTTATTTTAACATAAATATATATATATATAAATATACATTCTTAATTTTTTTTTTTTTATAAATTAGCTTGTAATTTTGCTAGCTGTGCAAGAACAGCTTTTTTGGCTGTACCACCAATAGCACTTCTGTGCTCAACAGATTGTTCAAAGTCAAATATTTCAAATACATCTTCAGTGAATCTATCATCAATTTTCTTGAATTGTTCCATAGACAACTGATCAATACCAGACAATTTCAAAGTTTCAGCTAAAGCAACACATTCACCAGAAATGTGATGGGTTTCTCTGAATGGAACACCTTTTTTAACTAAGTAATCAGCTAAATCAGTAGCTAACATATCCATAGTCAATGCTTTGAACATGTTCTCTGGTTTAATGGCTAAAGTAGAAATGACACCAGTGGCAATCAAGATAGAATGTTCAACAGATAACAAAGAATCAAATAAGGGTTCTTTATCTTCTTGCATATCTTTGTTGTAAGTGGATGGAATCCCTTTTAAAGACATCATGAAACCAGCCATGTTACCAAAGATTCTACCAGACTTACCTCTTAACAATTCCAAAGAGTCAGGGTTTTTCTTTTGAGGCATCAAAGAAGAACCAGTGGAGTAGGCATCCGCTAATTGAACAAATCCAAATTCAGCAGTGGAATAAATAATTAAATCTTCAGCAAATCTTGAAATATGGTTCATGAAAAGGGAAGACCAGAACATAATCTCAACAACAAAATCTCTATCAGAAACAGCTACTAGAGAATTTCCGATAACATCATTGAAGTTTAAACCTTGAGCTAAAAATTCTCTGTCAATACCGTATGGATGACCAGCTAAAGCACCAGCACCTAGAGGAGACTTGTTTAATCTTTGAGTTAACTGTTGTAATCTTTCTAAATCTTCAGAGAAGTAGGTAGCATAGGAAGATAGCCAATGAGACCATCTGATAGGTTGAGCTCTTTGCAAATGAGTGTATCCAGGCATTAAGACATCAATTTCATTTTCAGCTCTTTCAATGATTGCTTGAATCAAATCTTTCAAAAATGGAATGATCTTTTGGTTTAAGTTATTGAAACAGTATAATCTCATGTCAGTAGCGACTTGATCATTTCTAGAACGACCAGTGTGAACTTTTCCCGAAATTTCTTTACCAATAATTTCACCTAAACGTCTTTCATTAGCAGTGTGAATATCTTCATCATTTTCAACAATCTTGAAAGTACCTTCAACCCATTCTTTTTCAATGGCAGTTAAACCAGTATCAATAGCTTCTAGTTCTTGAACAGTTATTAAGTTTAATTTTTGTAAACCTTGAGTGTAAATTCTAGTACCTTCTAAATCTTCCTTGAACATTTTAGAGTCATATGAAATGGAAGAGTTGTACAAGTTCATCAAAGGATCAGTAGTTCCTTTAAATCTACCACCCCATAATTTGTTTTCTTTATTAGCTTCTTGTTGATTAGACATTTGTATATGTATATATATATGTATATATATATATATATATATATTTAAATTTGTTCTGGTCTTTATAAGATAAAAGTAAATTTTTATTCAAAAAAAAAAAATACTATTAATATTATAATATATAGAATTAACATATTTTATTATTTTATTTTAACAAGTAAGTCTCTATTTAAATACTATTGCATTTTATTTTTTTTTTTTTTTAATTTTTTGGTTAGTCAGAAATGATAAGTTAAATGTGGCTATGCAAATAAAGTACTCGCTATTTTTTCTTTTTTTTAATATTTTTCTCGGATTTCCATACCGAAAATGAGATTTAATTGCAAAAATTTTAATATCTTTCACCGAATGTTTTTTTAATCACCATTCACGTGATATTTATAAACAATTAAGATTAAATAAGTATCATTTTTATTGCTATTACAATTTTGGTTTACAATATATATATATATATTTACATAACATTTTCAACTAAATAATAATAATAATGAATTCTATCCACCTCCTTCAGATTAAACTTTTTTTCTTTTCTTATGGGGTAGCTCTGCCAGAGAATCTTGGGTATGGAACACATTCTCTAACAGTGAATCTGTTACATAACCAGGCTAAAATTCTTTCAGTACCTAAACCATAACCACCGTGTGGGCAGGTACCGTATTTTCTTTGGTCAATGAACCAGTAGTATGAAGTTGGGTCAATACCTTCTCTCTTGAATCCAGCTAATAATTCTTCAGTATCATCAATTCTCATGGAACCACCAGTAATTTCACCAACTGTTGGCATCAAAACATCAACAGATTCAGTGACTCTTGGATCATCTTTACACTTCTTCATGTAGAAGGACTTGATGGCAACTGGGAATCTGATCAATAAGATTGGCTTACCAATAGTATCAACCATCTTTCTTTCAGCAGCTTCAGCAATATCATCACCGAATTGGAATTCTTTATCTTCTTCGTTTTTGATACCATGTTCTTGTAACCATGTGATGGCATCCTTATATTCCATTCTAATGAATGGACCTTCTGGAAGCTTAAAACCTGGGTTTAATTGTTCAACTAATGGACCAGCTATTGGGTCTTCCAAAACATATTTGACAACATTGATCAAAAGCTTTTCAATGTGGTCTAACAAATCTTTGAAATCAATGAAAGATAATTCAGCTTCAATGTGGGTATATTCACTTAAATGTCTTCTAGTGTGGGATTTTTCAGCTCTAAAGGATTCGGCAATACAATAAACATCACCTAAAGCAGCGTTGAAAGTTTCCAAGTATAATTGAGAGGATTGGGTTAAGTAAGCTTCTTCACCGTAGTAGTCCAATTTGAAAAGAGTGGAACCACCTTCAACTTGTGTTTGAACCATGTTTGGTGGAGTAACTTCGATTAAAGATTCTTCATCATAAAATCTTCTGATGTTCTTTAAGAAAGCAGCTCTGACTTTCATGACGGCACTCAAAGTTTCACCTCTTAAAGCTAAATGTCTTTGATCTAAAAGTAAAGATGGATCAGCATTTTCTTGAATCTTGTTAGTGAAAGAATCAGAACCACATGGAGCTAAACCAACAACTTCAAAGTAGTCAACAGATAATTCAACACCACCTGGGGCAGACTTACCTTCTGGTAAAGGTTTTACAGTACCATATAAATAGACAGAAGATTCTAAAGTCAAGTTAACAGCTGCTAAAGCACAGTCACCAGTTAAAACGGCTTGTAAGAAACCGGAACCATCTCTTAAAACTAGAAAAGCAAGTTTCTTAGACAATCTTAATCTATGAACCCAACCGGCAACCTTAACTCTTTGGTTCTTTAAATCATAAGCTTTAACAATCTTGGACTTGACTGGTTTTTCTAAAGAATCGTCTAATTTCAATTTAGAGAAATCTAATGATTCAAAAACTTTTTCGGTTGGAGCTTGAGCAGCAGCTTTGGCTTGCTTTTCAGCTTTTTTTTTCAAAGATTCACCACCTTTTTTAGCTTTCTTCAAACCAGCACCAGAAATTTCAAAGTATCCCTTTTCTGTTTCTTCTTCCTTGTAAACTTTTAAAGATGAAGATTCTTTAATGAAATAAGCAAAAGCAGTAGTTTTAAATGGAGCTTCTTCATTACCTGCAGTTTCGGCACTATCAACACCAGTCTTTTCGTTGATGTAATAATAAGTAGTAAACATTTTTATTTATATATATATATGTATATTAAAGATTAATGACTGTAATGGTTTTACTTTTATTTATTTATTTTTTGATATTAAAAATAAATAAATTAAGGATAAATATTTATGGAAAGGTTACTATCATTCCATCTCGTTGATATTGTTAACAAAAAAAAAAAAAAATTTTTTGTTTTTTTTTTCAAAAAAGATGAGTGAAAAAAAAATTTTCCTAAAAAAAAATTATGACTGTTTTTTTTTTTTTGTTTTATTTCAAAATGTCAAAAGTTATATGGTAATTATTATTTTGTTGCAATTTTAAATTTATTGGTCGGGTAAAACAAATTTAAATATAAGATTTATATAATAAAAAAAAAAAAGAATATAAACATTTATTTTTATGATTTACAAATATTTTGTTTTTCTTTTTCTCTCTCTTTTTTTTTATTATTTATTTGTTATATATATATTCTTCTTTATTAATATAAATTTTATAGTTATTTCTTAGCATCGTATAATTGCACATCCAATTCTTTACCAGCATAAGTAAACCCATTCAACACTTTAACACAAGATTCATCAGTTACAGGATCAGAAAATTCAACTATAACACTTTCTGAATTACCCAAAACTTCTTTATTATTTTCATAGAGTGTATTAATTGGTTTGATGTGTTCTCTTGAAGATGTTTTAATAGTACCAAAAGATTGACAAAGTTCAACAATATCATTGTGATCAGCATCTGTTGAAACATTATGAAGTAAAATAAAAGTCGACTCTAAAAGTGGTTTTTTCTCTTCTGAATTGATATTGTTTTCTTTTTTAATTTCTGTTTCCGGTTTCTGTTCACTAGAACTGGATTGTTCTTTTTCACTGATAGTGTTGGTTGGAATCTTAGTGATACCTGTACCACCATTTATAATATCATCCATGAATGAGAAAGTACCTTGGTCTCTCATTGATCTTTCAGCTTCTCTTTGTCTTATGAGTTCTCTTTCTGTCAATTCACTTTCTGTTATAGTATGCATTTCTTCAGTGTTGCTAGTGTTTTTTGAATCCAATTCCGGTACTAATGATGATGGAGCAGACCAACCAATTTTTCCTACTTTACAATCTAACTTTCTTCCTTCAATATCTAAGTTATGACAGAACTGAAGAACTGACATTGCTTGTTCTTTTGTCTCCATATTACATACACCATATCCTCTAGATCTTCCATCTCTATCTCTTATAACTTTAGCATAAATGACTTTCCCGAATTTGGAAAACATTTCATATAAATCTTGTGCTTTTGTTGAAAATGGTAAGTTTGCAGCAAAAATTTCATATCCAACTGTGGACATTGAATGTTCGCCAACTTCATCATATTTAGAGTTTTTATTTCTATTACCTGTACTAGTTTTTCTTGATGATCTATCTCTTCTTGATTCATCTCTGTCTCTTCTATTATTATGTTCATCATCATGACTAATAATACTGCTGTTGTTATTACTACTATTGTTGCTGTTGCTAATATTACTACTGTTATTATTACTATTGCTACTAAAATTACTGCTATTATTATTATTATTATTAAACGCATCTTCAGGAGGTGGATTGTCCTTTCTAACAAAAATTATTCTTCCCATAAACATTTCATTGTTCATTTTTCTTATGGCTTTCAAAACTGCAGCAAAATCTCTAAACTCAACAGTACCCATGCCTCTATGTCTTCCCTTTTGAGTCACAATATCAGATCTTATAACTTGTCCAAATTTATTGAATCCATCAGTCAAATCTTCTCCTGTACAATTGTATGGTAAGTTACCAATAAAAATAGAGTTTTGATAATTTCTATTCATCTTAGCTTTATATGAAGCACCATCATCAACGATTGGTGGAGCTTCAGTACCACTTATTCTTCTATTTCTAGTATTCCCACGTGTGTTGTCCCTATTGCTATCTCTTCTATTTGAATCTCTTTTACGAGAATTGCTACTCGATTGGTCTCTTCTACTGTTTGAACTTAAATCATCTTTTTCATCTTCACCTCCTCTTCTATGGCTATAAGAGTCTTCACTCTCTCTTCTTCTTCTATTTCTATTGTTATTGTTTCTTCTACCATTTCTGTTTCTGTTTTGTGGTTTTTCTTCTGAATAATGTTTTTCTTGTTGAGAAGCATTAGTTTCAATTACTTCAGACATTTTTTTTTTTTATTATATTATTATGTTTGTGTTTTTTTGTTTATATTCTTGAATTAATTTTTATTTTACTTAATATATCAATTTGTATATGTATATATTTAGGTTTAATTATTTTAATAATAAATTAAAAAAATTAAACTTATACGTATAAACAATCAATATTATTAATTTCAAATAAACTAGATTATTTACTTATTTTTATGTATAGCAGATATTAACTATTGCTAAATGTGTATTGCTTAGTGAATATAAGCAGTTATTTTTTAGGGATTGTTTATTAATCTATTTCCTTTTTTTTATTTGAATACTAATTTAAATAAAACTATAAACTTTTTAATTTAATTCTTTGAAATATTTATAAATATTGTTGCACTTCTTTCTTTCCCTTTTTCACTGAAGAAAAAAAGAAAAAAAATTTTTTTTTTTTTTTTTTTTAATGGAAGGAAAAAAAATACATTAAAAAAGAAAATTTTTTTATAAATAAATAAATAAAAAAAATCACCATTTCGGAGATTGCGTAGTTAAGTTTTTAACTTTTTATTTTTTTGTTCCATTAAATCAAAAAAAGAGAGAAATCCTAATATTTTACACGTGATTTTAAAATAAATATCTTATTACATTAAATATATTTATATATTATTTTTTTGGAAATAATAAAACATATTGTCTTTCTACTAATGTTTCTTTATTTATTTCTTCTTCACCATCAAATCTTAAAACAGAATACCATATATTATTAACCATTCTTTTCCCAATAACAACAGCTGGATAAAATGTAGTTGTGTCAGGATATTTTCCTAGACATTTTATTCCTGTTGGATAATTTTTTAATACTTGGTGCTTAGCTGCAGCCTCTTTGGCTAATGGGATATGAATGATTTCTCTAGAATTACATCTGTATATTGAAGTATCAAGACCTGATTCTGCAGCTTCAATATCTTGAATTTCAAAACGAGTTCCATCATCATTTAAAATCTTTAAAACAATACATTGGAACCAATCAGCCATATCATCAGGTATTTTTCTTTTCATTGAACCACCATTGGATGTTAATTTTGGTTTATAAGCAACTGTTGATCCAACTGTTATATAACAACTCTTTGGATTATAAGAGTTTGTATATGCAGAGAACCCTTTTTTATTACGATTGATTTTACTTTCTGTATTTTCACTTTTGCCTGCTGTTTTGCCTGTTACAATAGGCTCATCATCTGACAAAGACATTTCTTTATTCTGTTCTTTAACAAGTTTATTTAATCCTGTATTGCTTATTTTTTCACTTATCGTTGATGTATTTGATGTTACTCCAATGTTGAGGTCAGTATCTTTTTTTAATATTTCATCATTTTTGTTAATATTGAGTACTTTGTTGGTTCCTGTTGAAGATATTGGAGATGTTGCTGCTGCTGCTGCTTCTGCCAGTTTTCTTGGCTGTGAAGGTAAACTTGACAATAATTTTTTTCTTCTATCTTCATCCGTTTTGGAAACTTTGTTATTCTCTGGAGATAATGATTCACTTGCTATTGCTGAAACACTATTCATCATATCTTCATCCATCTTTTTCTTATTAGTTTTATCATCATCATCGTGTGCAGATGATTTCAATGATTGTAATCTTGCTTTCTTTTTTTCTTCTATTAAATCTGTATCAATAAATATAGCTTCTATTTGTTTTAGGAGAAGTGTATTTTCTAATAGATGGCTTTTATGGTTAAATACATCTTGTGCATTTTGAACATTATCTAAATCCATTTCAAATGGTAAAACCTCACTACTTTCATAAAGTTTGTCCAATTTTGCAAGTAAATCAGTCCAATTAGCTTTCAAAGATTCATCAAGCTCAGACATCTTTATAATAATAAAGTTGATTTAATATAATTAATGATCAAATAAATTCTTTGGGTTTTAGGTTGAGTGTTTTTTTTTTTAAAGTTTTTTGATAAAATATTTTAGAAAAAAAAAAAACATTAAAAAATTCATAATTTGTATTTTTTTAATTTCCATTTCTAAGTCGGATTTAACGAATATGTTCCCCAATAATCAATAATTCATACTTTTATAATAATATTTAATTATGTTCAATATATCAAAAAGTTATCCTATGTATTTAATAATAAATATTTTGTTTGGTTTTTGCTTTTCTTAAATATAAAAACAATCGACATATCCATGTGTATGAGTTTTTTCCTTTTTTTTTTCATAAATATAAACCTATATAATATATAATAAAATATCCTAACATAATATTCCTAAGTTTAAGCTCTCAATTCAGCTTTGTCATGACTCTTTAAATCTCTTAGAACCATAGATCCTAACCATTTGTCATCAGAAATTATCAAATCTATATCGGAGCTTACTCCAATATCAACTTGTTTATCCCATAACCATCTTTTTCCAAATTTAGTAAACTCATTCTGGTCCAAAACTTTCACAGCAGCTTCTTGTAAAGACAATTCAATTATCATATCAAGTCCATCTGATTGTTTTGAATGAACAGTACACTCCTGCCATTGTGGAATCTCTAAAAGTAACATTTCTTTTTCAGATTCTTGTAAATTAATTATAAAAGTACCTTTTAGCATTTTAAAATTTATTAAATCAACATTTTTCAACATATCCAAAGTAATTTCTATAAAAAAATCACCAGATAATCTCATGTTGAAAATATCAAATTTTGTATTATTGAAATCAACTTTATTCAAAATTTCTAATTTTTGAATAAAAGTACTATTTCTAATCAAATTGCCAGGTATCTCAATTGTTTTTAATGGAAGTTTATATGGTTGAACACCAATCTTCATTTGGTCTTTCCAATAAACTTCTTTTTTCTTATTAATATTTTCATCTTCGTCACCATCATCTCCTTCATTCCCTTCCCTGTCTTTTTCAGCTTTATTTCTAGAAACATATTCAATCATCAAATCTAATGGAGTCAAAACATACTCTTCAGTAGCTACACATATTTGATGTGACAATTGATATGGAATGAAATTATTGTCCAATTTTGTAGTTATTAAAGGTACTATAGAATTATTTTTAGCTCTTAAAAATTCAACATTCATTGGTAAATTCAATGGAATGGTTGGATTGTTATTACAATCTGGCAAAAAATATTCAAATTTCATTAAATTAAACAATGGGAAAAGCAAAAAATTAAATCCCAAGTTTACAAAAGAAACAGGAATGAATCTTGGTAACTCAAAAGGATCTATTGTCAACCTCATAGAGTTGTCTTCTTCAACAATTAAATCATTCAGACTGTATATGTTTTCTTTAGCTTTTGATTTCAAGAAATAGACAGTATAAACCATCATTATCAATGCTAAGAAATATCCAATAACAGATATAAAAATTAAAGTGAAAAAAAAACATTTATATTTATTGGATGGTTCTTTTTTAGTTTCAATCTTTTGGGGAGTATTATTGACAGAACCATTTGTTTGTGTGTTAATAGTGTTATCAGGACCATTTAGTAAAAGAAGTGGTTGTCTTTCTAAAGTATCATTTTGTTCAAAGTTTTCAGACATTTTTTTTTCTTAATTTGGTTAATTATCTATAAAATATTTCAAATAGACATTTTTATATGTTGGTTTAGTGTTGATATATGTTTATTGATTTCGTTTGAAAAAAAAAAATATTTAAATCTTATATCTTCCCTTCATAAAGTTTGAGTGAGAGAAAAAATATATTAATAAATTTTTTTTTTTTTTTTTTTAAAGGAAATATATGAAATGAAGGGGGGGGGGGTTTTTTAACATAAATTAAATTAAGTAGCACAAATGATTATTTTTTTTTTTATTTTTTTTTTTTAGATTTAGGTTGTAAAATAATATATTTAAAAAGGATTTGTTTTGTGTGATTGTATGTGTATATAAGTATGTTTTTAAATAATAATCTAGTAACCAAACAATTTAAAAATACTTTAATGATTGCTC
>LXPE01000001.1:347980-372413 GCA_001664025.1 Hanseniaspora valbyensis NRRL Y-1626
TATTGTTGCTACAACTTTAGCAACAAATAGAGAAAAGGAAAGAGTAAAAAGAATTAATAAACTTGAACACTTAAAATCACAAAATAAAACCAGTCATGTTGCCTCAACTGCTGATTATTTTTTGAAGGTTACTGAAAACCCAAATGTTGAAGAAGGTTCTGATGAAGAATCCAATGAAAGTTTAATACAAGAAAAGATTAAGTATGATGGTGAAGAAACTTTACTATTTGTGCTTAGAATCAAAGGTCCTGTTAACGTTAAAATTCCACACAAGCCATTCACAATTTTGAAGTTATTAAGATTAGAAGAATTAAACACTGCTGTCTTTTTGAAATTAAACTCCACCACTTTCCCTCTTTTGAAAATGATCTCTCCATATGTTGTTTGTGGTAAGCCATCTTTGAAATCAATTAGATCTATAATTCAAAAGAGAAGTACAGTTCTTTACAAACGTCCGGCCATTGAAGGGGAAGAAGAAGAAGAAAAGGAAATAATTTTAAATGATAATAATATAGTAGAAGAAAAATTGGGTGAATATGGTATTGTTTGTATTGATGATATAATTCATGAAATTTCTACTTTGAGTGAATATTTTACTAGTTGTAACTTCTTCTTGCAACCATTTAAATTAAGTAGAGAAGTAAGTGGTTTCAGTGCAATCAGTAAATTAAGAAAATTAGAATCTAAAGAAAAACTAAAAGATATTTTGAGTGGTTTAAGCAACAGTGGTAATGCACCAGTTATCCAAGTTGATATTGATGCTTTCATTGAAAGATTGAATTAATTTAGATTTGTATATGTGTGTTTTTTGTTTTTTTTGTATTTTTTTTCATTTTTTTGGTTTTTTTTCTTTTCCTTTATCTTAAAGATATAAATATTAATGATATTATTTAGATTATAATAATAATCTTTAAAGAAAGAAAAGAAAAACTTATAATAATAATAAATTACAATTATAGCAATGAAAAGGTTGACTCATTATTATCATTTTATATACATTTTGTTTGACGCGTCTATATATATTATTTACTAATTTTAAAATAGAAAATTGAAAAATCACGTGCTATTACCGTAAAGCTGGAAATTTTTTTGTTTTTTTTTTTTGTTTTTTTTTTAATTAATATTTAAAAAACAATAAAAGTTGCAATTGATAAATAATAATAAAATAAAACCATTCTTTAAAATTTATAAATCAATTAGTTTTTGTTTATTTTTTATTAATTTTATCTTTATATTTATATATATATATTTAAAAACTATTGTTAAACATCATAATGAGTCTTTTTGATGTTTGTAAAAAAAGTTTAGCTTCTAGTTTATATCATAAAAGTCATTGTTTTCAATTTAAACATAAACAGATACAAATACTTGATAAACCCAAAGATTTTTATGAATATTTAAAGACAAGTATTGATAATGCAGAAAAAAGAATTTTTTTTGCTTCTTTATACCTAGGTAAAAAAGAAGAGGAATTGATTCACTGTTTATCCAAAGCAATGAAGAAGAACAAGGATTTAAAACTTTATTTTATTGTTGATGGATTAAGAGGTACTAGAGAGACACCAAATCCATGTTCTGCTTCATTATTAGCAACACTGTGTAAGGATTATGGAGATAGAGTTGATATAAGATGCTATAAAACACCTTCCTCTTTCAGATGGCAAAATAAATTTCTTCCAAAAAGAATTAATGAAGGAATTGGTTTACAACATATGAAAATTTATGGATTTGATGATGAAGTTGTTTTAAGTGGAGCCAACTTATCCAAGGACTATTTTACAAACAGGCAGGACAGATATTATATTTTTAAGGGAAATAAATCATTTTCAAATTATTATTTCAATCTGCATCAAATGATTTCCCAATTGTCTTTCAAAGTCTTATATGATGATAGCCTTGCCAAGTACAAATTACAGTGGCCGTCAAGTAATTCTAGTACAAATCCTGAAATCAATTATGAATTGTTTTTGAAAGGTTCAAGTAAATCAGTTGAATTTTTTTTGAAAAGTCCCATAGAAAACAATTTTGAAGAGAACAATGAAAAATTCCCAACATTAGTATATCCTGTATCTCAGCTCACGCCTTTATTTTTGGATCATGAAAATGATTGTTCAACAGAGAAACCAACATTATTAAACCTTTTCAAATCATTGAATAATTCACATGCAAAGTTTAATTGGGATTTCACTACAGGGTATTTCAACATGTTTCCAGCTTTAAGAAAGTTGTTAATTCATTCTGCCTCAACAGAAAAAGTTCACGGAAATGTTATTACAGCATCTGCTTTTGCTAATGGTTTTTACAAATCAAAAGGTATATCAGGTTTACTTCCTGATGCATATCACCATTTAGCTTTCAATTTTTTAAAAAAAGTAAAGAAAAATAATTCAAACATATCCTTATCAGAATGGAAGTTGGGAGAAGTTAATAAACCTAATGGATGGTCTTACCATGCAAAAGGAATATGGATCGCTCCATCTAAAGAGTACGAATTACCTATTTTGACTACCATAGGATCATCTAATTATACTTCTAGAGCTTATACGACAGATTTAGAAAATGATTGCATAATATTGACTAGTGATGAAAATTTAAGACTACAAATGAAGGATGAATTAAAAAATATAAAAAAAAATACAAAGGAATTAAGTTTAACTGACTTCAAAAATGATCCGCATAAAAAAGTCAAGCTTTCTATAAAGATTATGACAAAAATGTTGGAAAACAAACTTTGATTACCACAATAATTTACATGAAAAGAGAGATAAGAGAAAGAAAGAAGTAAGAAAAGAAAAATGTTACTCTCTACATCCCCTTTTTTTTATTTTTATTATTATTATCAACATTCAATACATGTTAAATAAGTTTCGGGTATTCATTTTCATTTTTTTCTTTTGTTTCTTTTTTAGTAGGAACTGTCGCTTTATTATTCAAATAAAAATAATGACTCTGGAGTATTAATATACTTATGAAAAGTAAATTCCAACCGCTAGTGTATAGGGATTGAAAATTAAGTGGTATTTTGAACCAAACAACTTTGAGTTTATCTGAATGCAAGACAATTAGATTTTCAATCACATGCAAGAGTGTTGACACTTCTAGTAATAGTTCAAATTTAGAGGATAATCCTAATGTATATTGGCACATAAAATTTAGAGAGAGTTGTGGCACCATCTTGAAACTGCTTAAAAAGTATTTTTGGAATATCAGTAAAATATCAAGATGATCAACATAATTGATGTTTAGTCTTCCAGTAAGTTTATTCCCACATATACAAAAACTAGCAAAGCCTAAAAAGATTATAAAAAATATGTATACTATGAAACCTTTTGAAAGACCTTGATGAATGTTTTCAGTCTTATAATATGATTTGAATTGTTTTATAATAAAGAAAAGGAGAGTAACGCTAATGATGTTGTTGAATAAGAGAAAAAATGAAACTGGGATGTTGTTACCATTAATGTCATAAAGCAAGGGGTACCTTTGTGAATATTGAAGTTTAGATAAATTTGAAAACTTAAAATTGATAGCATATAAATATATTTCCAGCAATTCTAAAAAAAACATTCCAAAAATCATGTCTATAGATAGACCATACACAGACCTACGTCTTTTTATGTATTTATATTGACTGTATATTGCATAATTTTTTAATATACAAGATGTATATTCTATACAGTAAATTAAACTCATTATTTTTGGTGTTTTTGGCACAACAAAGTCAGTGTTAATTATAGGCATTTGTAATTGTGTTTTTTTTTCAGATAATGTGATACTCAAATTATTAATAATAATAACTATAAAAAGTTTGGTTATTATTCTATTATTATTTAATCTTCTATAGTAAATGATGTATATATTTTAGGTTGTTAATATTTTTTTTTTAATCTAAGCTTTAAGGAGTTAAAGTTATCGGAGATCATAATGTTCATTATATATGTTATTTGTTATTTTTCGTGTATGAAAAATTTTTGTTCATTTTTTTTTGTTTTTTTTTTTTTTGAGCTGTGTTTAAGTAATAAAAAATAACACATATCTATTTTTGTTTTTTTATTTAAAGAAAATAAGATATACATTTTATTAAATAAATAAAAACAAATCATATAAACTACCATTACTCTTACTTATTTATTTAATACTGTAAATTTAGAAAAAATATAAATATATATTTTAATTTTTGTCTTTTTTTCACAAATTACTCATATTTTTATCTAACTAAACTCAAAATGAATTTTGATCAAGAAGAAACAAGCAATAATCCAATTCAGCAATATCTACAATTGGCTAAAACAAGTTATCAATCTTATTTGGACAAAAGTACACCACATTTGAAATACAGATGGTCTGTATTTGGTGCTTTCTTTGTTGTGTTTTTCATTAGAATTATAACACTTCATGGCTTCTATGTAGTTTGCTATGGTTACTCCATATTTTTATTAAATCAATTTTTATTATTCTTATCACCAAAATTTGATATGACCTTACAGCAAGAACAAACTAATGATGCACTTGAAGCTGGAGAAGAAGAATATAATGATGATTCAATGTTATACAAAAAATCCATTAATGAAAAGGAATTCAGACCTTTCATAAGAAAATTGCCAGAATTTAAATTTTGGTACAAAGCTATGGTTGGTGTTATTTTATCACTTTCTTTAACATTATTTAGTATATTTGATTTGCCAGTCTTTTGGCCAATACTAGTTGCTTACTTTATTTTGTTAACATTCCTAACAATGAGAGCTCAAATTCAACACATGATAAAATACAAATATATACCATTTGATTTAGGAAAAAAAAAATACAACAACAAAGCAAAATTGGCTAGAGCCAATGCCACTATGTCTGTTTAAAATATTTTAAAAAGAAAGAAAATTTTGTAAAATTTTAAATTGATACATAAGTTATATAATTGTAATATAATATTTTTGTTTATTATAGTAATTCAATTTATTGTGTTTTTTTTTTTTTTTTTTTTAATATTTTAATTTCTTTTAGGAAAAAATATATATTTTATATAATTATTGAGACATAAAAATGCTACATATGTTGGTAGCTGTTTGTTTAACAGTGTCAAGATTTGGTGATGACATGGACAAATTATTGAAGTCAAAGAAAGAAAAACCAAAAGGTTGTTCAGCTTTGTTTGCAGCCTCATTATTGAGGTTACTTTCTTCAACACTTGTAATTTTTGTTGTTGCTTCATGCTTTTCTCCAGGAGAGGAGGAAAAGGAATCTGCAATAACAGGGGAGGTGGTTTTAGTCTTTCCTTCAAGCTTACTAATCAGATTAGTATTAATTGAAGCATCCTTAAAACCAAAAGTATTTAAATCAGCAGTGTGAACAAAATACTTTTCAAAAACATTTTTTTCACAACCCAGTTCTGATTCATCATCAGAAGAAGAAGGTGGGAAAACAAAAACAGGTCTTGTTTTTTTGACCTTTCTAGCTCTTCTCTTCTTTCCTTTTGGTTTGGAAGAGGTACAGGAAACTTTTATGTCATCGCCTTGAATTTCTTGCTTTGAGTCTAAGAAATTATAATAATTTGAAAAGTTTGGATCCCTGTAAGCAAAATGGTTTTTAGTAGTAGTCTTAATATCTTCCTCAGTTTCCAACAAAACTGGTTCAGACTCAAAAGGAGACTCTGACTCTTTTGCTTTCTGATTAGCTAGATTCTTGTTCTTTTTTGTGAAAGAAAAATTTTTTTTAAAGAAACATTTGGATTTGTTTTTAATAGAAAGAATACGAAGTTTCATATTCTTTTTACCTTTTTTATTGCCAGGTTTTTTCACACGTTTCTTCAACTTGGAAAGAGCCTTTTTGGCCTTAAAAATAACAATTCCATTTGTAGCAACAGATACTGGAAGCACCAATGGAAGGACCACAGGTAACAAAGGTGTTAGTACAGTTGCGGTAGTGACCAATGCTGCAGTTGATGCAAAAGCAGTGCAAGCTGCAGTAGTGTATAATTTTGTTTTAAAACTTTTTTTGCTTTTCTTTTTGACATCTTTTTTTTTATTTTTTTTAGAATTAGTGGATTCTTCTTTCAGTCCATAATTACCAACATTGATAAAACTTAAAAAAGAATTACCTTGAACCTCTGAGGTACTACCTTTGCTGGAAGTTCCCAGAGATTTGGGATGCTGAGAATTATATGAACCTTTGGAGGAATCACTACTTTCTGAGTGACCAGCACCAGGAGCTCTAAAAAAACCAACAATACTTTTTGAAAAAGAGCGACAGCTTTCTGCAACACAAGTGGCAGAGCTGAATGTGTCATCAGAGGGGTTTTGTGGTTTTGGTGACAAGTATTCATTACCATCGCAATTGGATAAACCTTTCCGACCAACATCTTTACCAGAAGGATCAATAGGAAATTCATGTAGTTTAGTGGTATGACCAGAATAAATGGTTTCTGGAGAGTCAAATTTAAACGGATTTTCTCTGTTTGGAGCAGAGTCAGCGTTATTGGAAGTAAAGAATTGCATGATTATTAATTAGGATTTTAAAGTTTTATTGTTTTTGTATGGTTTTATTTATATTTATTTATATTAATTAATTAAATGTTTGAAAAAAAAACAGAAAAAGAAGAAATAAATTAGAATCTAATAATAAAATTTAAATGGTTGTTTATATATGTTTTAATTAATGCAATTAATTAAACAATTAAACACAAAATTTTCAAAATTAATATAAATATTACATTTTTTGTTTTAATTAATTAAGTAATATTAATTTTACACAAAGAGCTTCATTGTATTTTATGTTTTGTACTTTAATATGTTTTATTAATTTTATTCTCTGTGGGTTTTTTTTTTAATTTTTTAATTAAACCTTTTTTGAACTTATTGAAATTAAATACTGATTTTTTTTTTTTAAATAATATAAAATTTATATCTGTAGAATATTATTATTCCTTTAAAATAACTTTTTTAACAAATATAGTGCAAATTAAATTAATTTATTAAATTCATTATAATGTTTTATTGTCTATGTTTTTTAATAATATAATCATATATATTAACCATTTAATAATGGTGTATTTGCATAACTATTATTATAAATGAGTTTTATTTTTTTTGTTCCCCTTTTTTTATATTAAAGTGCCAATTTTATTTCACCTTCACATTAAAAGAATTAAGGTGAATTTTTTTTTTTTTTGGTTTCGGTTTTCTTTTCTTTTTTTTTTTTTTTTTTTCAATTATATATTAAAACAAAATATAAACACACAAAGAAAAAGAATTTAAAAGAAAATAAGGTCCAACATAAGCCAATACTAAATATGAGACTTTTAGGACAATCTGACTTTGACAGTAATGGGAAAAAGCTAACTCTACAAGCACAAGAAAAGGAAGATCTTTTTGCTTTGTATAATATCATTAATGTTGATGATGAGCTTTTGTTTAGAAAACAAGTTTCTCATAAGGGAGAAAAAAAGGGAGAAGGAGAAAGAAAAGTACAAATACAAGATGTAAAGATAAGAGTTGTTTCAAGTGAGTTTGAACCATGGAATGAAAGTTTAAGATATAAAGGTATCACTGTTGAGCCTGATGAAACATGGAATAATCCAGATATTTCTGGGGGAATGTTTTTTGCTTTTGAAATTAATTTCAAATATAGTTTCACTCTTTTCAAATATGATTATACACCTTTCTGTAAAAAAACTATTGAAGATTCATGCAATATTGAACTTAGATCTGATATAGGGGCAGTTGTACTTCAAGAAGGTATAGCACATGTATGTTCTGTGACACCTTACCAAACATCTTTGAAATCTAAAATTACAACTTCTTTGCCAAAAAAAAAAAGAGGGATTGACGCACTTAAAATTGACACAAAACTTGATAAATTTTATGTTCAAATTATAGAAAATATGATAAGACATTTTGATTTTCAAAAGCTTAAGTTGATTATTCTTTGCTCACCAGGTTTTTTTGCTCAAAAACTTTATGATCAATTCATAATTTATTGTACAGATAAAAAATTAACAGATATATTGAAAAACAAAAACAAAATTATGGTTGCACATTGTTCCACTGGTTATATTCAAAGTATTGAAGAAGTTATGAAAAACCCTACTTATAAACAACTTTTATCCAGTACTAAAACATCCAATGAGGCATTAGTGTTTGATGATTTTATGGATCATTTAAATAAAGATGATTTTAAAGCCTGGTATGGCTTAAAGGAGATTCAAAAAGCTAATGATATTGATGCTATAGACACTTTAATGATCTCAGACTCCTTGCTAAGATCAGATTATGTTGAAGAGAGACAGTTGTACACTGAACTTACAAAAGCTGTTGAAAGAACTGGTGGTAATGTCACTGTTTTCTCTTCGATGAATCAAACAGGGGAAGAATTAAACCGTTTAACAGGTATAGCTTGTATTTTAAAATATCCTATATATGATTTAGACGAATCAGAAAATGAATCCTCAGATAACTCTAGTGACGAAGAAAGTGATTAGTATATATATAAATATGTATATGTATAAATAATTACAGTTTTTGCTTCTCTTCATTTAAAAACCATATATTTGAACTTTAAAAAGAGAAAACATATTAACATTTATATATATCTTATAAGGGTAAATTTATAAACAAATTTTTAAACAAAAATATACATTATAAACGTATTAAAAATTATATATTTTGCAATATCTGCTTTCAAAAAAAACATATAGATCCGAAACATAAGTCAAAAAAGTAAATGTCGGAAGAAATTATTTTTAAACATTATTTAACGCTTATATTTTAATAATGTATATTTAAAAAAGCTTTAAATAATTTTAGTAGCATATGCTTTTGTTTGTTATAAATTGTTTTAAAATAATATTTTATATTTTACTTTATTTTAGTTGATATTTATATTAATATAAAACATTTTAGTTTAAATTTATCCCGAAATATTTTTTTTTAACATTGACGTCGGATATAATATGTATTTTTAAGAAATATTTAAAAAACCTAATCAAAAAAAAAAAATATCAAAAATAAAGTTTTCTTAATTTATACAAAGAGAATTTGATTTAGTATGGATGATGATTATCTTATAATTGTGTTTATGCTTTAAACCGAAACTGTTATATTAATAGAGTATCCCAATATTCAATACTAATTTGGTCTTTTTTTCACTTGATAAAAAAACCAGAATTAAATTAGCTGCTCATTTCTGGATTATTGTCGTAATAATATGTTGCAAGAGCTTAAAGATTTTTTAATTGCTAAAATTATTTTTGGATAATTTCTTTTATTTTTTAATTTGATATAGGTATGAGTGGTTATCTTAAATAATTTAAAGTAGAATAAAGAAAAAATGAATATATGATACAGCAAAATGATATATAATAAATTTTATGATGATTACATTTATATATTTTGAAAATTATTACAAATAGTTTAATTTTTTTTAATAGAAAGTTTGGTTTAATTAAAACTCATTTAAAAAATTTTAAATGTAAACATTTTTTTGTAAAAAATATAATTTTTTTTTTGGAAACGAAAATAATTCTCTATGAGAAAATAAAAAGCGTTTTAAATTAGTATTTTTTTTGAAAAATTTTGTTTACAGAAAATTATGTCAGAAATTGTAGGGATTTTCCGACATCGGAGATACCTTGAGAAGAGGATTTAGAGTTAGTTACGTTTTGAGATTGAGAGTTCATATTTGAAAGTAGATTGTTTTCTTATTTTAATAATATCTTTACTATAGATAATCTTGTGATTACTTATTTATATTTAATTGGCGGGTTTATTATTTTATACTATCACATAATTATGAACTTATAAAGTTGTTCTAACCTTTTATAGTTGACCAATAATAATAAATTATTAGGGCAAATTAACTAATAAATTTGTTTCATCTTGTTTCGTATATTAATAATAAATTACTAATATGAAACAAGTCTTCAGCAAAAGAAATTAAAATCTTTTATTTATGAAATATGTCACATGACGCATCGTATATTTCCCACATCAGCCCCATAAAGAAATTTTAATCAATTAAAATATCTTTAGAAAAGATAGAGAAATTAGATGTTCAGTGACAATTTCTAGAACAAGCAACAAATAGAAGAACAAATTATAAAGTTCACAACAGCAATAATAAATTAATAAAGTAATATAAGAGTTATCAAATGTTAGTAAAGAGTATTATTGTGGAAAGATTTGACTTGCTATATGTTCTTTTACAAACAAATAACCGCAAACACCTTAGAATAAATGATTAGGTTTTATCATTCTGGACTGACTTTTTGGTATAAAAGCTTCTAAGGTAGTGTTGGATGTAAATATGATAAAATATGAAGTTTATATTTCCCAACTAAAAACCACATGTGATTGATTATAGAAAAGGATGCTATAGTTAATTCAAATTGAATTCATCAAATATAAAGTTACTGGCCAGACCCTTTATATTTAATATATTGAATCATATTACACAATATTTGCATAGTGCTTCTCCTTAAATTTTATAAAATTATAATAAGCATTTTGTGTGAATGCTTTTACTGTTTGTTTAAACACATGCGAATTAGCAAACCTTGCAAAAATAAATAAACATAATCAATCAGTCCATAAAAAGGAGAAAAGTAGCAATGCTACAATAAATTACATGAATCAGCAAAATGTAATAAGCATGCCGGTATGTTTGTTTTAATTAATTTTTGAATTCGAATATTGGTAATAATATTTTATTTCATGTTTATTTAATGAAATAACATGTTAATTAAAAGTAAGCAATAGAAAAAATTATAAAAGAAATTAAAATTTCTTATTTAATAACTACATTTTAATTTGTAACTCTCGAGGTTGATTGAATAGATTCAAATCCAGATTCATTGTTTGATGAAAAGAAAAAAACTGTTATTTTATTTTATTATTTTTTAAAAACACTTTTATAAATGTTGAGATTTAACATCAGGGACAACTGGTGAATCATCTTTCAACCTAACAGATAATTAGCTGGAATAATAAAAAAATTTTCATATGAAACAACTCTAAAATTTTTTACCTATAAATATTCCACTAAGATTTATATCTGTGAAATATGTCGCATGTCATGGTCTATTTTCCCCTCAACTTTGCTATAAGTTTGTTCCAGGTGTGATTTTAACTTGTGTTTAAGATATATAAAATTGAAAACCTTTTCATATGAGGGTGTTGAATTATTTTCCACCTGAAAAAAAAAAAAGAGAAAGATCTGGGGCCCTAGAAAAGTAGTGTAAATTTTATTTAGTACATTATATTTCATATTTAAAATATATTTTGAAAATGCCATACGTATGGGTAAATAATATTTAGTTTAGAAATTTAAACCTTTATTTAAACTATTTATTATAGAATATATACTCATATATCTTTCAATGTAAAAACTATCCATAAATTTTTGTTAAAATATTTTTTTAAATTTAAATATATTATACATGTGTATATAGGGAGTAATAAATCTTAATTTTTAAAAAAAAAAGAAATATCGTTTTATTATTATTATCATTCTTTTTATTTATTTTCTTTAAATCAATTTATTATATGAGCTATAACACTTTAATTATTTTTTACTAGAAGTTTCTTTTAAAGCTATTAATTGTTTTGCTCTAAAGTTTTCATAATGAACGTAGCTAGTAGTTTCAATCAAATCTTGTAATTTAGATCTAATCAAAAACTCTCTTAAATAAACAAATTCACAAACATTTGGATCTTCAACATTAATAACATCATTTGTCTTGTCATTCTTTCTAATTTTGTTATTGTTTAAAACACCATTGGAACCAATTATAGCAAAAGGAATTAATTTAATCAATTCATTTTCAGCTTCCTTTGTCTCCTCGTCTAATTCATCCTCACTATTCAATAAATCATCATGTGGATATAAATTCAAATTTAACAGTTCAAATTCTTTTTGAATTCTCTTTCTATAAATTTGCAATTCAGATGTGGTTAATGTGTCTGCTTTAGCAATAATAGGAACAACATTACTAATTTCACTTAGTTTCTTCAAAGTAATAATATCTAATTCAGTCAATCCTTGTGTCAAATTTGGTGGCAAGAAATACAAAATACAATGAACTCTAGTATCTTTAATCTTTCTTTCTCTGTTGGCTGTTAATTCTTTTCTTAAGTACAAAGAGTATTGCTCTTTAATATGCTTGACAATTGGTTCCCATTGCTTACTGTTATTAATTTGATCTCCAAACCCTGGGGTATCAATTAAGTTAATGTTTAATTTAACCTTTCCTTCCTTTAAGTCAAAAGCTTTGGTTTTAATCTCGGTAGTCTTAGGAATAACATATCCAGCTTCAGATGTTTCTAAATCTTCAGCAACATTCTTCAAAGAGCTTGAAAACAAAGTATTAATGAATGTAGATTTACCTAAACCAGAGTATCCAACACACATGATATTAAATTGAAATCCTTTTCTAATCAATTTGTTTTCAATTTGGGAGGTTATAGTTTCAAAACCAACATAACTGTTTGGTTTTATATATTCCTTAGCTGGTGTACTATTATTAGATTCAGGCTCATATGAAGGAGCAACTGATGTTTGTTCAATAGAAGAAGACATTTATAAATATTATGTTTAGTTATTATTATAATTTTTGGGTTTTCTGGTAATTGTATAGATAGATTTTAATGTTTTTATTATATTTATCTTTTTAGTGAATTAAAAAAAAAAAAAAAAAGAAGAATTAAAATAATGAACAATGTTTAATTAAACAAGTTTTTCTAAAAAAAAATAAATATATATATATGTGTGTATATATATTTTGAAACACAAAAAAAAAAACAAACTCAAAACAATTAAGATCAATAAATTTTAATTTATTTTTTTTTGGAAAAAATAAACAAAAAAATAATATATGTATATTACTTTCAAATTTTTTTTTTGCTGTAGTGTCACAAAAATTCCTCAATAGGAAATTAAAATGCACATGACTCAAAAAAATTTTAATGAAAAAAATTTTTTTTTTTTTCAAAATGCTCGAATAAAAAAAAATAAAAAAAATTATAAACTTAAAATGTTGAAATTTTATTTAATCTGATTAACTTTAGGAAGAGGATATATAGTAACACTAGTGAAAAACCAATATTGATATTTTTTTCATTGTTGATTTAAAATTTAAAATAAATATTATATAATATGCTTTCAACATCTAAAAGATCTGTATGGTCTGCATTAACTAAACAAACATATTCAACATCAGTTATAGTAAATAATCAAAGTTTATTACAGAAAATGGTAACCAATGTCAACATTTTAGCAGCATATACTAAGTCAATAAACTTTCCAGGTATAGAACTTTTTAGTAAACTAGGGTTATGGTTAGCTGTTCCAAAGCAAAGAACTTCATACTCAAAGAAGAGACAAAGACAATTAGATTTACAAAAAAGAACAAAGCTAATTCCTCATTTAGATGCATGCCCAATTTGTGGTCATTATAAAAGAAAACATACTTTGTGTATGAATTGTATGAATAAGGCCAAAGATTTTCTTTACAGTTTTATAAAGAAAGAACCAAGAGTCAACAAACAAGATGAAATACTTTTACCAGAAGAAAAGAAAATGTTATACAGTGCTAGAAAGGGTTTACATTATGAAAAGTCCTTATTGAATAAACAAGAAAACTATGAAAAAAGAAAAGAAATGAAAAGAAACATTAAAGTAACTTTACCTGTTGAAAAGAAATAATTTTTTTTTTTTAAATCAAAAGGATATAGTAAACATTTTTTTTTAAAAAAAAAAGTATCTCTTGTACATAACATATGTTAATTTTCAATAACATTTCTCTTTTCTTTTATATTATATATATATTAACATAATGATTTCAAAAATAAAATTTAATTTATAGTATTTAATAATAGGAAAAAACTATAGAAAAAGTTATCATGAACTTTGTAGTAACCAGATTCTTCTATTTTATACTTTAACGTTTCTTTTTTATTATTTTTACTACTCGGATATATTTGAAAAATCATTTGATTTTTTTTTTTTTTAAAATGATATTTTTTTAAATTTCAAAGTTTGGTTTGTTATTAAAGTTATTCATTTGAATCTAAAACTATTTTTGAAAATAAACTGTATAATACATTGTTTTATGAAACTAAAAACAAAAGAATAATAAAAACTACCATACAATAATGTCAGCTACTGAAACAAATGATAGTTCATTCAAACGTATAAAAGTTTCACGTTCTCAAACTCCTCTTGAAAATGCAAGTGAACTGGATTTATCTCAATATAGAGTAAATATGAATAAATTTAATATAGGTTCAAAACATCCATTAGGAATCATGCCTAAAGGTAATTACTTTATGTCAGTATCTGGATCAACTGATTCAGTCAATAAATTCAAAGAAGAAAGATTGAAAAACATGGGTTATTTGGCCAATTGGAACTTTGAACAAATTATAGATTTTGTAAAAAATTATATTGATGATCCTAGAACACTATTAAATTTACAAGCATGTTCTAGAATGTTTTATGGTATTTTGCATGAAGAAGACATTTGGAGAAATTTGTATATGAAAGAGTATGAATTTCTGGAAGAAACAAACAAAAAAACTGGAAATGAATCAACTGTTATTACACCTTTTAAACAATTAGGTGCATCAGATAAATGGCTTGGATCATGGAGAAGAACATTGCTAAACATTTTAAGTGAAGAAGAGGAGGCTATGATTCAAAGTAAAAACTTGATCTTCAGTGATAATCTTTTCAGACCCTTTCAAAATAAAAGCACTGATTATAAAAAAATATTTAAAAGCATTATTGATTTAGAAAAAATCAACCAAAAACACTGTCATAACTCAAACCTTCTGTTCAATATTGAAAGATTCACTGAAGATTTTTTGAATGACCAAAATATTTTTAATTCAAAATACTTTGATAATCCTTTTATATTGCAAAACACTTTACCTGAAAATGCATTCAAATTAGACAAAATAGACTCATTGCTTGAAATATTATCACCAGAAAGTCAGTTTAGACAGGAGACAGTAAAATGGCCATTGGAACAATATATTCAATACTTTTATAACAACTCAGATGAATCTCCTTTATATCTATTTGATTGCAACAAAAAACTTTTGAATAAATTAAATCAAAGTTTCAAAAAACCAAAATATTCTGAATTAGATTTCTTTGATTTGTTTAAAGAAACTAGACCTGATTATTTGTGGATAATTGCTGGGCCAGGAAATTCAGGTTCTACTTTCCATAAAGATCCTAATTCTACTTCAGCCTGGAACCAATTATTGAGTGGAATGAAACTTTGGATAATGCTTCCTCCAGATATATCTCCTCCAGGTGTTATTGCTGATAGTGAGGAAGAAAATGTCACTGCCCCATTGAGTCTTTCAGAATGGGTCAACTCTGGTTTTTTTAATGATTGTATTAAACTTTGCCAGCAAAATACTAAAGATAAAAAATACTGCTTAATAGGTTGCACTTTCCCTGGAGAAACAATATACGTTCCATCTAATTGGTGGCATTCTGTGATAAATATTGAAGATAGTATTGCAATGACAGGAAATTTTGTTCCTCAAGAAAATCTATTTAAAGTTCTTAATTTTTTCAAAAACAAGAAGTTACAAATTTCAGGATTCCATTTGAAAAATTTGCTCAACTCAATGTCCTTATTTTACAATGAAAATAAAGAGAAACTTGAAAGTTTTAGTAATGTTGATTTCAAAGATACGAATTTAGAGAAAGCAAATCAAAAGTTTATACAGTTTATAAATAGTTCAAAGCTAATTGTTATGCTAAACAATCTAGATGATGAAGATTGTGGTGTATTAGAAGATATTTCCAACAATATATTAAATGAAATTCCAATATATGAATATTTTATTGTTCTAATTTATTCAAACGAAAATTATCATTCTTACTTGAAAACTTCTTTAAAACAACTAAATGAACTTGAATTTGCTAATAATAAAGACAACACTAATATTAAAGTTAGAGATTCAAAAATTTGGACTGAATTAACCAAAAATGATGATTCAAAGAAAACAGAACAAAATGGATTTAAATTTAACTTTTTAGATGAGGAAAGTTTTAGTGAAGAAGATTGAGGCTTATTTTGAGAAAAAAAAAATTCCACAAAGACAATAGTGGCTTTTTTTTATTTATATAAACAAGAAAAAGAGGAAAATCAATGTAGCTCTTGATAGGATTGATTATAATTATTATATCATCTATAAAAGATTAAATATAGAATATATGAGCTTTTCATATGACGTAGAATACTAGTCCTCCGAAAATTATATATCAAGAACATTTTGTCTCTCAAGTATATTTTTTAAGGGGAGATATGTCATTTTTTTAAAAAAAAAAAATGCAAAAAAAAGATTCCTGTAAATTCTAGATTAGTCATGTGAATGGGGTCACGTTAATACACAATCGAAGGTACATATACTCGGGAATATCGGCTCGAAAACGACACCTACCTGATATGGGGTGTAAGGACGCGCTTTCGAGGAAAAAAAAAATATTAAGTCACACAAAATTCGAGATAAATTTACACCCTCACTCTTTTTTTTTAAAAAAAAAAAAATATATAAAGATAGTATACGATAATGTTACATTGTAGAATCATCATTTACAGGTTTACTATATAAATAGAATACTTATTTTAAAATATTTTAATAATTTTAAATTTAAATAATAAAGTAAGAAAGAAAAATAATTATTTTATAAATTAAAATAATAAAAAAAAGCCAACAACCAAACAAAACTATTAAAAATAAAAAATGTCTTCCTTCACTAATATTAACGAATCAATCAGAAGAAACTCTTCTACTCTTTCTTCTATTGTATATAATCACAATCAATCCAGCTTCAACATGGGAAACCATGTTGTTGTTAATGAAAAAATCAGTACTTATATTTCTTCTTTGTCTTCAGATGCATCAGAAAATCCTTCTAACGGCAAAGTTATTGTCATTCTAAAAGATTCTTCTTTGACAGCAGACAGAGGATGCTTATATCAAGAATACAAATCTCTAGAGGAAATATATATTCAACAAGGCTACACTGTTATAATACCAAACATTTCTTTGAATAATGTTTCTGCTAGTGATATTAAACAATTTTTGAAATATATTAGAGTTCAATTCCCAAATGATTTTATTTCTTTGCTGTCTGCTGATAACTGTTGTAATATACTATTAGAATCTATAAATGGCTACGATGTTTTAGTTAACTGTCTATATTTCATTAACCCAATTAAACTAAAACTTGATGCTTTAAGTCAAGTTAACAACGATATTCCAGTCATGATTCATTTCAACAACGATAAAGTTCCAATGAGTATAAGATATGTTATTGAATCTAAGTTGAAAGAGCTAAATTTCAAATACCAAATAATTGTTGATAATCTTTATAACTTTGAAGGTAATGAAAATATTGCTTTTGAAAGAGTATGTCTTGAGCAATTATATTGGTTTGAAAAATGGGCTAATTGTTAGATAAAATCTATAAAACAAACAACTAATACGGATTAATAATGTTTTCATGTATTGTTAACAGGAGAAAAAAAAATTAAGCACAAAAGATAACAAAAAAAAAAAAAAAAAAGTTGTAACATACATGCTCAACTATATAAAGTTTTACATAAAAAAAATATATATATGGAAACTACTGCTTAACAAGCCAGTAACAAGAAAAAAAAATAATGTTTTTTTACAAAAAACAAATAAAACAAATGAATATTTTAATAATTGTATTTAATTTAATTTAATTTATTGTATGTTTTAAAAAATCACGGGGAAAAAAAAATATATATATTTATAAAATTAGGTATTTTATTTAATTATCTGAAAATGGATTTTGCTTATAACTGTTTCCATTCTTGTATGTATCTTTAATAGATTCTGTGCTTGAATCCTTTGCAAATTTGTTGCCGAATGGATTCTCCAGTTGCATAGCTGAATCACTAGAATATTGTTCATAATCGTTTCCTGCTTTATATTGATTCTTGTTATTTCCAAGACCATTATGTAATTCAATTTCTTCTTCTTCAATGTTACTAACGCTATTGTCATAACCATCATTGTCCTGGAACATAGAAACATGTCTCATCATCTTTTGTTGATCTGTTTCATTGGTCATCATGACTTGTTTACCCAAGTCTGAAAGTTCATGGTAATCCTCTGCACTTCTTTCTTGACCCTCAATTTTATTGTTATGTAAATGGAAAAAGGCATTTCTGTCATCTTTCAATGCCTTGTATCTTACATCCGGATTCTTTCTAAACATAGCCAAGAAACAGGTAACAAATATAAATATTAGCAAGTATAAGGCAAATACAGCATTCATGACAAACAGAACAACACCCATTACTGAACTGACTACTGCTGGTTGACCAAATACAGTGGAAAAGAACACAAAGAATAAACTATTTATCCAGTTTACCAAATGAATTGAGATATTGAAAATATTTGTTCTCTTATCCAAATATGGTTTATAGTAACACAATCCTACAAAGTAGAATGTTTCGATAATCCAGACTACCAAACTTTGTTCCTTACCATAAGTTTGCAAACTTGCTACAAAGACACACTTTAAGAAAATGTAACACAAAAATGGAATCAACCACCAGTAACAACTAGCTTTGAATTGAATATACAAGAAACCATACTTGTTCAAAAATTTCAAATCACCAAATAAGAAGTAAGCTGGATTTTTGTAAAATTTGATACCTTGTTTACCTGTTCTGAAAGTTCTATATGTTGCATAGGCTAACAATGCCAAAGTCAGAACAAATATGATAACAGCATCAACTAAGACAGCTGCTGAATTGTCTTGTGTGAATTCCCATATACACATTACAACAATTTGTGGGAAAGCAATAACAATCATTCTGAACAAAGTACCTTTGATAATAGTACCCCATTGCAATCTAAATTCTAAAAATTTGTTAAACTTTTCTGCTCTTAAAGCCTTTCCTCTAATCATCAATTCCATAATAGACTTGAACAATGTCAAAACTACTAAAAATACAAACAAAACAAACAACAAAAATACAATAGAAGTTACGAATACATTTGTAATTTCAATATTAGCTTCATAACCGACTCTGTTCATACCTCTTAAAATCAAAGTTTTAGACGCAACAGCAGTAACATTTCTTTCATCTAAAGTATACAATGATGTATCAGAGAAAATACTTTCAGAAATTGAATCTGACAAAGAAACACTTCTCTTTTTCAATTTCTTTTGAACATAAATTGATAAGACTGATTTGTTTTTCAAAATATTAGTGACAATACCACCAGTTGATTGAATATACCAAGAAATCCAGTCTTGCATAAACGGAACACTGATCATACCCATTGACCATTGGAAATTTTGGCACCAAGAGGCTGCAATAGGTGGCAAGTTGATCACAGCCATCATGGCAAGAACACTCAAGTTTTGGAAATATGTGAATAAGGAAATAGAGTTGGAAGCAATATGGGCAGCAGTTGTTGACATAACACTGTTACCTGTGTTTATAGCAGAAGTTCCTCTAATAGAGAAAACAGCAGATGTTACAATACCAACACCTGATATAGCAGCAATAATCCAAGAAGCATATATTTGTTTGACAGTCTTTCCATTAGTTAATGGAGCAAAAACACAAGCAACAGGAGTGTCGTAATCAACAATACCAGAGTCGGAAATGGCATAAGCTTGAACTTTAACCATTGCATCAATATCTGGTACTGTATAAGCAACACCTGGAATATCGTCTACCAAAGATGATGTAATACTATATGTGGAAGAAATATCAATTCTTCCTGCACTCATTGGACATAAAGATGCTTCATCCAGAGAACATAAGTTAATGGTTTTTGTAATAATAATCAAACCATATGTAATAACTTCTAATTTAATCATTACCTTGGAGGATATAGTTGTTGTTGCTTCAATGTTGAAGACAACAGACTTGTTTTTTGGATAGTAAGCAACATCAAAAAAAGTTGAGGAAAATTGCGAGTTTTCCATACACGTCAATAAACTGGTAGTCTTAATGTGTTTAGATCCACCGGTGTTGTTGGTAGTAGTTGTGGTGGAGATTCCTAAATCAGTAGCTCTTTTGAAAAGGTTAAGGTGACTTAAATCAATTGCATTTTTAGAAACGTAATCGTAATGACTGTCAACTACAGTTTTGCCTTCTCCCTTTTGAACAATGTCTCTTTCAACAACATCTCTTTTTGCTAAACTACTATAAGAATTTTTTGATTTAACATAATTTTTTGATCTAATTATAGGTAAATTATCAATGTCTTCAAAATCAATATCATTGTTAATACTTGTCACAATAATAGAATGGAAAGTTAATATTGTTACAAGTGCTAGAAGATTTCTAAAAAAACTGTTGTTTCTATTGATAATTTTCATTTCTTATTATTTATTTTGTTTTATTTGTTTGAATATTTGATGGGTTTTTGGTTTGATATTTTAAATAATAATAAATATAAGCGAACGGGAGTATTAAACTTTTTTTTATATATTTATTATAATCTATATTGAATATGTGTATTTTTTAAACCAAAAAGATCTAGAAAATGTAACTATATAAGCTAATAAATTTATTATAATCTTGTATATACACTTAGTATTAAAAATATAAAGAAATTTTATATTGGTTAAGTTAAATAGATTATCTTTTTTTTCTTTCTTTTTTTAAACAAATTTGTATTATAAAATTTAAAAGTTTATTTTAAATAAAAATCTATTAATAAAAAAAAAAATATATATATATAAAACTTAAATTTATGAGATTTTTTTTTTTTCTTCTTTACAAATTTTGTCCAATTCCCCAACAATTTCTATATTTAGAGTACAGCAAAAACATATATTTTTTTTATTTCGTTACTGCAATTAGAAACAAAAAAAAAATAAATAAATAAAAAACAGAGGAAAGAAAAAAAAAAAAAATTCATATAGCTTCAGCCCTTTTTTTTTTGTTTTAAAATGTATGAATCAAAGATAAAAAAAAAAAATAAAATTATATACATTAAAGTGTTCGGGTAAATTTCAAATATAACGCGTAAAAAAATTTAAATTTTTTTTTTTTTAGCAAAGTGAGGTGTAAATACATATCAGATGCCTTGTGAGATACGCCTTCTTCTTCTTTTTTTTAAAAAACAAAAGATTACAAATACTTGTAAACACCAGTATTATTTATTCATATATATATATTTTTTTTAAAAATAACAATTTATTAATCAATATGAGTGTTCTTTTTGAATGTAGTCTTCAATCACATACATCTAATGGTGAAAGTAATAGATTACATGAATTCATTCAAGCAATAAATAGTATTTTACCAATCCTTCCCAGTAACATTGGTAATAACTGTATTGGAAATGTTCATATGGATAAAAATGGAGTTTCATTCATTTATAACAATGCCTTAGAATCTATAAAAGTGGATGTGTTTGTAAGTGATTTAATATTCAACACATTCAAATATGAACAAACATATATTGAAGGAAAAGCACATGATAGTTTCACTAGTATTTATGTAAATTATAACACACTCCTCTATTCATTACAAAACATATCTGACTTTAATAATAATTTTACAAACTATCATTCAATGACAGAAAATGATATGGAAAGTGAACTTTTGATCCATTATTCAAAATCACATTATGAAAGAAAAAGACAGATAAATTCTTTATCCACCCAAAACAGAAGCCAAATTTCAAATTCATCTGATGAAGAAAGAAATAGTGAAGAAGATGATAACATCAATGACTCAATAGATAGTTTTAATTTGATTTTACAGGATGATATGATTAAAGAATTGATTTCTCTAAAAACATTTGAAAAACCTGCTAATAGTAATATTAAATCAAATTCTGCAGATTTTAATAATTTGAAATTTGATTGCATTTTGAAAAGCAAAACTTTATTGACAACACTTAATAATCTGAAACCATTTCAAAATCATTTGAAAAACATTGTTTTGTGGTTTAAACATATTAACTTAAAACCTAAGTTCAAACACAGAGATTTTTTCACAAATGGTAAATCTGGAAACAATAGCATAAAATTACCAAACTTGATTTTATTCAACAAAAATGATGAGATTGGAAACATTAAAATATCAATTCTTAATGATATTAATAAAAGAAGGCTTAAAAAACAAAAAAGGAAAGCTAATGACAATGATTTCTCCATTGAAAATAGTGATAATATAGAACTTCTAAAATTCAATTCAATGCCTGGCGATGAGGAGGATGGTGATTCAGATCAGAAAGATCAAGAAGCTGTCTTACTAGTAGATTTTAAAAAAATAATGAAAATAATACCCGCTTTGAAAATAAGTGATAAAATTCTTATACAATGTGATATAAACGGAACTCTTTTTATTCAAGCTTTAGTAGGAACTGGGAATTCAAACAGTATAGAAAAAGACAGAATCTCTATTGAAATAACAATTCCTACAAAAGATATTGAAGTTGAAGAAAATATCACTATTGAAAATTTAAAAAGTATAATAACTGATTATGAACCAATATCTAAAAATCAAAAAGCAAATTCAATCAAAATTATTAAAAACAGTGTTGAAAAAACAAATGATAAGATATTAAATATAGAAAATAGAGAGAAATCTATTAACAGAGGTTCATTGCAAATGCCTACTCAAGAAAGAAAAGATAAGAAAAAACCTAAAATGTTTTTTTAGCAATTATATATATATTTTTTTGAAAAAAGAATTTATATGAATTTATTATTATTGCTATTTGTTTGGTTTGTTTTATTAAGTTTTTTTTAAATTAAAAAATTAAATATATATAATCAAAATATTTATTCGGAAGCTTGAGATAAAACAACATCAATGGCCTTGGAGTCAACACCGAAGTTCTTGATGACAACAACAGAGGCACCAACAACCTTTCTGGCGTTACCTTCTCTGTCAACCTTACCTAAACCGGCCCATTCACCTAATTGCTTAGCGTCAGAAACGTAAACGATTGGAACGGCTTCTTCACCGGATTTGGCTAAACCCTTGATCAAGTTCTTGATGGATTCTTCAGTGACAGATTCAACCAAGATAACTAATTCAGCTTCACCCTTGGTTAAGGTCTTGACAGATTCCTTCAAACCTCTGGATAAACCATCGTGGATTAAGGCGTTTCTTAAGACTTCCTTTAAGGAATCTTCGAAAGTGTTGACTGGTTGTTGGGCAACAACTTCTTCAACTTCAACTTGTTCAATTTGTTCAACGTCAGACATTTTAATAATATATTTTTTTATATAGGACTTCTTCGCTAGGATAATAATTCTGCTCCGTGGTTATTATTAAATTTATTTATATTATATTTAAAATGATGTGTAAAAAAAAACAGTTAAAAAATGTATATATATTACAAATGAATTAATATGTGAAAAAAAAAAAAGTCCACAACGAAATTTACTTTTATTACTTTATTTAGGAATTTTCACTTTTTTTGTAATTTTTTTAAAAAAAAGTTTTTTTTTTTTAAAATTATAAAAAAAAAAGCAAAAAAAAAACATAGTAAATTTAAAAAAGTAATATTTCCTATTTGGGAATATGGCTATATTTTTGTTACATATTAGAAATAAAGCTTATGCGAAGATGGCTGATCCATATTTTTAAATTTATATCCGACATGTATATATGTAATTTTTTTTTTTTTTGAAAAATCACTTAATAATTAAAAAAAATATTCAAAAACACAAAAGACAGTTGAAAATATTTTGATTTCGATAATCATTAGAATCAAATGAAAACAAAAATGAGAACAGATATATATATATATAACCATAAAGAAGAGTTAAGGCTTTTTATTAATGAATTGTAAATGTTCAAATTAAAAGTCAATACTTTAGTTACCAATGAAATTCGTGTAGATAATATCAATTTGGAAAATAGTTCATCGAATATTTTAACATTCTATGAAGGGTATACTAAATACATCAATACTATAAGGGCAAAAACAACAAATGAAACAGATGGAATAATGTCTTTAGAATTATCTAAACAAATTGAAATTTTGAAAATTAATGAAATTGACGAAGAAATTAAATTATTAAATAAAAAAAGAGCCAAATTACTTAACAATATTGCTTCAATAGAACAAGAAGAGTTAAAACAGAGAGCATTTGAAAAGAATGATATTAAAAAATTAGAGAAAGCTAATAACAAATCAAGAATTCTAGAAAATATCAATGAAGAAGAAGTAGAACCAAAAGTAGAATCCACTATTACAGACAAAATGCAATCATTTTCTTCTCAAATACTGCCCAAAAATAATATTAAACATACACAATCAGAGTTTGTAAGAAATAAATCTGTTAGAAAAATTACTCCAGTACTTCAAAACTATTACAAGCCTTTAAGTTTAATAAACAAATATACACTTCCAACAGATGATGGACTAAAACAATTGGATTTTGATATTCCATTTGG
>LXPE01000001.1:372433-384091 GCA_001664025.1 Hanseniaspora valbyensis NRRL Y-1626
GGGTATACTAAATAACATCAATACTATAAGGGCAAAAACAACAAATGAAACAGATGGAATAATGTCTTTAGAATTATCTAAACAAATTGAAATTTTGAAAATTAATGAAATTGACGAAGAAATTAAATTATTAAATAAAAAAAGAGCCCAATTACTTAACAATATTGCTTCAATAGAACAAGAAGAGTTAAAACAGAGAGCATTTGAAAAGAATGATATTAAAAAATTAGAGAAAGCTAATAAAAAATCAAGAATTTTAGAAAATATCAATGAAGAAGAAGTAGAACCAAAAGTAGAATCCACTATTACAGACAAAATGCAATCATTTTCTTCTCAAATACTGCCCAAAAATAATATTAAACATACACAATCAGAGTTTGTAAGAAATAAATCTGTTAGAAAAATTACACCAATACTTCAAAACTATTACAAGCCTTTAAGTTTAATAAACAAATATACACTTCCAACTGATGATGGACTAAAACTATTGGATTTTGATATTCCATTTAGCCAATTATTTTCAGTAACAACTAACAAACCAACAATAATTAGCAGCTATAGTTTAAGTAATTGTAGTACCAATACCAAAAATGAAACTGATGGTAATGAATCTAACAACAAACTTGATAGCAAGTTGCTGAGTGAGTATATTGGCCATAAAGGCTCAATAACTTGTTTACAATACAAATCTAACATTTTGATTACTGGAGCAAAAGATGCTGTATTGAATGTGTACAATTGTGAGGATAAAAACTCTTATGACTCTGAATTTGAGTCAATAAGTCCAGCTGCACTATTGGACTCTCATATCGATGAAGTTACTTGCTTAAGCTATGATGGACATACGTTGGTATCTGGTTCTCAAGATAGAACTGTTAGGCAATGGGACTTAAATAAGATGTGTTGTGTTAACACTTTGGATTTAAATTTCATAAGAAACTATTATCAAGTAGAGAATACCAGTCTATCGTCAGCTTCAATAACACCTGGAAACAACAGCTACATGACAAACAGTGCAGGTGGAATGAGATCAAGAAGTGATAGTGTGGTAAGTAGAAGTGCAAGTGTGTTTGACTTTAATGCCATCATGAACGGAACAAACAATTATGCTGAAAACTCTGTTGAAACACTCTGCACTCCAACAATAGTAACTTCAGCAGAACTTATGAAACAAAACTCTAATGAAAGTTCCACATCTAATTCTATAGTGCCATCTACATCAGCAATACAAGTTATTCCTAAATTTATTTCTCAACTTCAAGTTTATGATGCTGCTTTGGCAACTGGTACATCTGATGGTGTTGTTAGATTATGGGATATCAGAGCCCAAAGAATTATGAGACAGCTACCTAGCAATGTTTTTTCTTCAAGTGGCAATATATCTATATGTGATATGAAATTTGACTCTCACCAATTATTAACATCTAATTATAGTGATGAATTGATGATATGGGATTTGAGAATGGGTAAAGTATTAAAAGTATTAAAAATCGGAAACAATAACACTAAAAATTTAGGAGTCCAATTTGAAATTGATAAAAAGAAAGTTGTTATTAAAGATAATAATACAGGTGCTATCTATTTGTATGACAGAAAGACTAATGATTTTGTTGATTGGAAAGAAAAGGCTGCAGAACATGATTTGTTTGATGTTGAATGTATACGTTTGAAAGGTGGTTACTTACTTGAAGGTTATAATTCAGGAATTGTTAAATCATGGGCTATTTAACAAAAAAAACAAAAAAATTCCCCTAATACTATATAAAATTAAATATATTCTTATTTACATGTAAATATATAATCTAAGATTATAACAAAGAACTTATTATGTTCATTTAAATTAAATCCATTCATATTTGCTATTATTATTTCTTAGTTTTAGGAGCAAAAAAGTCACTCAGTTTGAATAACCATGCCACATAAAGTGCTTGTTCTCTTTCTTCTGCTTTCTCATAAATATCATTTATAAATTTTTCATTTTCAATTATACCCCAAAGTTTCAGAAGTTCATAAAAGCTTTCTTGCATTTTTGGATCAAAAAAAACAAAGCTGGGACCTAGATTGTGTTTGTTTTTTTGTAGTTGTTTTTCTGCTGAAAGGTCATTAGTAAACCATTTTGGGATTATAATATTTGTATCGCTTTTATTTTCCACTTCATCTTTTAAAACAGCTATTTTTTCAACAAAAAGTTTTATATCACTTAGATCTAGCAAACTTTTCAAAAGTAATTCATTTTGAGGAGAGTTTATATCTCTTACTATTATATCAAGTGGTATGAATTGGCTAGCGTAAATACCTTCAAAAGGATTTTCTATGTAATTGTCATCATAGTTTTTACGTTGTTGCTCATTGAAAAACTCATCAAAAAAACTGACCATATTACCATTTCCGTCTTTAAATTCTTCTAACTGATTAATTCTCTTTTTCATTGTTGCATCATGATCCGCATTATTGTCAGCATATTCTTCAGCATTTTTATACATACTTTGATCAATATCTTTATCTTCTTTGCCATCTTTAATATCATTATATTCGTCTTCATCAATAGCCATAAATTCTGTTCCACTATTATCATCACCTGCATTTTTTTTGTCATAGTAATTTTTTACATATTTCTTAAAAGCCTCAAAAGATCTATTTGGTTCGATGGCATAATCTGTATTTAAGATTTTCGATACATCTACTTTTATAAATATTTCAAAACTTTTGTTTAAACTTTTATCATCAAATTTTTTATGAAGTACCATATTTTTTGTATGTGCTTCACTTGGATCATTTTCTATTAACAACCTAAATTGATTCTTTTGACTAAAAGGTAAATTTGTAAATTGTAATTCATACTTTATTTGACCTTTTAAAAGTTTATTTATGTCATAAGATTTCTTTAAAATATGATTTATATTGTTACTTAAGTTTTTTCCTATTTTATTATTCATTATAACTTGTGCAAATCATATATATTACAAGCTATTATTAATTTTTTATATGGTTTTATTACTCTATTTATTGCTCCTTATTTTTTTTTTTAAAAAAAAAATAAATATTAAGATTTTTTTTTGTACTTTTAAAGTTTGATTATTCAATGTTCTAAAGCAATTCACGTGACAAACACACTGAAACTTTGATTTTATTGCAAAAATGTGGGAAAGCAAGTGTTGTTAGAAGAGGAAAAAAAAAAAAATTTTTTTTTTTTTTAAATTTATATTATTTTTTTCGCCACTTTAAAGATCATAAAATATTAATTGATGATATTATTGCATGATTGATTTGAGGTGTTATTTGTTATATTTAATAAAACCAAGCAATATCTTGATATTCATTTAAATTATTATTATTATTATTTTAAAGTATGAACTTTAATAATGGTACACCAACTATTGTTGTGTTAAAAGAAGGTACTGATAAATCCCAAGGTAAATCACAAATTATCTCCAATATTAATGCTTGTTTATCTATTCAAGACATTTTGAAACCTACATTAGGCCCATTAGGATCTGATATACTATTATCAGATCCATCCAACAGAACAATTATTACAAATGATGGTGCAACTATTTTAAAGAATTTGGATATTGTTCACCCTGCATGTCAAATTTTAGTTGATATTTCTAAATCCCAAGATATGGAAGTTGGTGATGGTACTACAACTGTTACCTTATTAGCATGTGAACTAATGAAAGAGAGTAAACAATTTTTGGAAGAAGGTATTAACAGCAATTTAATTATGAAGAGTTACAACATGGCTTTAAACAAAACCATTGAATTAATTAAAAATGAATTAAGTATCAAGATCGACACCAGCAATGCAGACGAGAAGGATTTAAGAGATTTGTTAGAAAAATGTGCTAAAACAGCCATGTCTTCCAAATTAATCAATAGCAACTCTAAATTTTTTGTAAAGATGTGTGTTGATGCTATTTTAACTTTAGACAGATCTCATTTAGATTTAAACAATGTTGGAATAAAGAAAGTATCTGGTGGATCTATGGAAGATTCTCTATTTGTAAAAGGTGTAGCCTTTGCCAAGACTTTTTCTTATGCAGGATTTGAACAACAACCTAAATACTTTAAGAATCCAAAAATTTTGTGTTTAAACCTGGAATTGGAATTAAAAGCTGAAAGAGATAATGCTGAAGTCAGAATTGAAAAAGTTGAAGAGTATCAAAAGATTGTTGATGCTGAATGGACTTTAATTCATGATAAATTAAAATTGATTAAGGATACAGGCTGTGATATTGTTTTATCTAAACTTCCTATTGGTGATCTAGCAACACAATACTTTGCTGATAATGGTATTTTCTGTTCCGGTAGGGTTGGTACAGATGATTTAGAAAGAGTCATCAAAGCTGTTGGTGGGTCTATTCAAACAAGTGTTAGTGATTTAATACCTGAACAACATTTAGGTACTTGTGGAATTTTTGAAGAAAAACAAATTGGTAATGAAAGATATAATTTATTCACTGACTGTCAAAACACAAAGACTTGTACATTGATTTTGAGAGGTGGTGCTAACCAAGTTATTGAAGAAGTAGCAAGATCTTTAAATGATGCTTTGATGATTGTCAAGAGAACTTTGCAATTAAATACAATCGTTGTTGGTGGTGGTGCTATTGAAATGGCTTTATCCAAACGATTGAGAGATTATGCTAAATCTATTAGAGGTAAACAACAGTTGATTATAAATGCTTTTGCTAAAGCTTTGGAAATTATTCCTAGACAATTATGTGAAAATGCAGGTTTAGATAGTGTTGAAATGTTGAATAAATTGAGAATGTCCCATAGTTTAGATGAGCAAAACAACAACAAAGGAAACTCCTGTGTTGGTATTAACTTCCAAATTGAAAACATATCAAACAACTATGAATCTTTTATTTGGGAGCCAATGTCTAATAAAATAAACAGTTTACAAAGTGCCACTGAAGCATGTAATTTGATTTTATCAATTGATGAAACCATTACTAATAAACAACAAGGTGATGAAGGTGGTAATATTCAAGGTATCAGAGGTCAAGGTATGGGTATGTAGATATATTAATTATAGATAATCAAGTTAAAACAAAAACAAAAAAAAGTATTTACACATATATATTATTTACAAAATAATGATACATCAAAGAAACAAAAAAAAAAAAAACTAGATTAATGTTCAATACAATTGCAAAAATCAAGGTTAACATTATATATATAAAGTTTTCTATCCTCTCAAGGCTTTTAATCTTTGAGCTAATCTGTCTTCAGCTTCGTTATCAAATTCAATATCTTTTTCAGTTGTTTCTGACTCTTTGGCTGGTAATGCTTCTTCTAAACTATCAACCTTTGGGTATTTTAATGAATTACTATCTTTTACTTTATTGATTAATTCATTAACTTTGTCATCATCTTCAAACTTCAAAGAGTCAACATTTCCATTTTCTGACACACTTGTTAAAGTCTCGGTATTTAAATCAATTTCTTTTACTTGTTCATCAAACTTATCCATAACCATAGTAATATTTTCTAAATTCATATTTTGCAAAGCAACATCCAAGTTTCTGGTAATTTGCATAAATTGCCCATTGACTTGTTGCATGATCATTGATGTGTTTAGCTTTGATATTATAATATCTAGTTTATTAGTCAATTTGATAAGATTCAAATATTCATTTTTTTTTCTAATAACATTACTAGCAAGTATCTTTATCAATTCTTCATGATCATCATTATTTCCTTCATTTATTTGTTTAGTTAATTTTTTTTTCATTAGCACTACTTTCTTTCAAAGATTTATTGGCTTGTTTAACTAGTTGCTTTTGAGTAAACTTTAAGTTAAAGAGAGTATTTGCTAAAGCTTCTTGTTGTCTATTATTTCTTTGCATATTGATAAATTTATTTTTTTTAAAAATAAAAAAAATATATATTGTTTAAAATTTATTACAAGTATTGTTAATGGTTCAAACTTTGATATTTAACTTTAGATTTAAAGAACAAAACTTTATTGAAAAAGCATTTCCTTAAAAAAAGTTAACACTGATTTTATGATTTTGCATTTTTTTTTCTCAAAATAAAAAAATAAAAAAATTAATTTAAAAGATTGATAAACTTTCGTACAACCAGATTATAATTTACACGTGACATATGCAATTCAGCCATACATTATGTAAATTTTTTTTGTTTGTTAATTTTTTGTAAAAATTTTTTTTGAATGAACAGCATCTGTTTAAGATTCAAGTTCGGATATAATAATAGGCAGAAAATATGTAAATCCTAGACAGGACTTTTTTTTTATTTTTGGAAAAAAAATTTTTTTTTTTTTTTTTTTAAAATTTCTTTTAACATTTGTCAATTTTTTTTTTTCAATAGTACTACTACATGAGTGTAATAGTAATAAAAAAAAAATAATTATGTGTTAAAAAATTGTTCATAGTGTAATTATGGTGTTAAATAGAAAAAACAAAAAATTGGTGAATATATATATTTATTATTATATATTTTTTTATTAAAAAGAAATATAGTCATAAAAACCACCTATAGTAAATTTAACATAAAAAAAATGTCTAGACCACAAGTTACTGTCCAATCTTTAGAAGGTGCTGCTACCTCTTCTGCTGTCCAATTACCAGCTGTTTTCTCTGCCCCAATCAGAACTGATATCGTTCAATCTGTTTTCACCAGAGTTAACAAGAACAAGAGACAAGCTTACGCTGTCGCTTCCAACGCCGGTGAACAAACCTCCGCTATCTCCTGGGGTACTGGTAGAGCTATTGCCAGAATTCCAAGAGTTGGTGGTTCTGGTACTCACAGATCTGGTCAAGCCGCTTTCGGTAACATGTGTAGAGGTGGTAGAATGTTCGCTCCAACCAAGGTCTGGAGAAAGTGGAACGTCAAGGTTAACCACAACGAAAAGAGATTCGCTACTGTTTCTGCTATCGCTGCTACCTCCGTTTCCTCTTTGGTTTTAGCTAGAGGTCACAAGATCGAAAAGATTCCAGAAGTTCCATTAGTTGTTTCTTCTGAATTAGAAAACGTTACCAAGACCAAGGACGCTGTTGCTGTCTTAAAGGCTGTTGGTGCCCACTCTGATGTTGTCAAGGTCATCAAGTCCAAGAAGATGAGAGCCGGTAAGGGTAAATACAGAGGTAGAAGATTTACTCAAAGAAGAGGTCCATTAGTCGTTTACGCTCAAGACAACGGTTTAGTTAAGGCCTTCAGAAACATCCCAGGTGTTGAAACCGCTAACGTTGAATCTTTAGGTTTATTACAATTAGCTCCAGGTGCTCACTTAGGTAGATTCGTTATCTGGACTGAATCTGCTTTTGCCAAGTTAGACTCCATCTACGGTTCCGAATCTGTTGCTTCTTCCAAGTCTGGTTACTCTTTACCAAACAACATTGTTTCCACCACTGATATCCAAAGAGTTATCAACTCTTCTGAAATCCAATCTGTTGTCAGAGAAGCTGGTCAATCTACTCAAAAGAGATCTCACGTCTTAAAGAAGAACCCATTAAAGAACAAGCAAGTCTTATTGAGATTAAACCCATACGCCAAGGTCTTTGCTGCTGAAAAGGTTGCTTCTAAGAAACAAGACAAGTCTCAAAAGGCTGCCTCTGCTGCTTTCTTAGCTACTTTGAACCAAGATTAAATTTATTAAAATGATAAACAGGAATGTTAGGAAACAAAAAACTTTAATGATTTTTCTTTTTTAATATTTATTATCTTTTTTTATTCAATATTTTTAAACCCTTTTAATCAAAAAAAAAAACTATATATTTTTTTCTTTTTTTTTTAATGTTATATTTTTCATTTCATTTTCTGTTTTTTTTTCAAAACCATCAATATATATTTAAATATTTCAGTTTTAACTTTTTTTTTTTTTTTTTTTCTACAAAATTAAAAATTCAATGCTGAAATATATATATTTTTATTTTTTTCAAAGATTAATAAGAAAAATATAGTATTACCAAAGATAAGATATGTTGAGACTGAATCTAACACAATCAAGATTTAAATATGCTTGGACTAGAATTTCTATCTCAACTCTAAACAAAAGGTCTTTTCATGAAACTGTAGTTTCAGCTAATCATACTAATATTGCTTTAAAGGATAAAAGAAATATTGGTATTATTGCCCATATTGATGCAGGTAAAACAACCACAACTGAGAGACTTTTATACTATACAAACAATAAAACAAGTATTGGAAATGTTGATGATGGAAACACCACAACTGATTATTTAAAAGAAGAAAAAGCCAGAGGTATAACAATTCAATCTGCATGCATATCTATATTTTTGAAAAATAAGTTAATAAATGTTATTGATACACCTGGTCATATTGATTTTACATATGAGGTTATAAAAGCATTGAAAATTTTGGATAGTGCAGTTTTAATTCTAGATAGTAAGATGGGTGTGGAAACACAAACTTTGAAAGTTTTTCAACAAGCTAAAAATTTGCCTAAAATATGTTATATTAATAAAATGGATACTTTAGGTCACAATTTTAATAAATGTATTAAAGATATTATGGTTAAGCTTGAAACCAAACCTTTAATTTTGACATACCCCATTTTTAGTTTAGACACAATTGGATTGGATAAAAGTCAGGAGGAGGATCTCGATAATGAATATATTTTAACAGAAGAAAACAAAAATGATTTAAGTCTTAATGATAAATTTGTTGGAACTTTGGATGTTTTAAATAAATGTGCTACCATTTACAAACCAGATGACCCTAATTACCTTAAAGTTTATCATTACGACAACCTGAATTCAGTTTTAAAAGAAAAATTAAAACTTGGAAGGGAATCTTTCATTGAAGCATTGACTTCTCTTGACTCTGATTTATTAGATTTTATATTGGAATCTGAAATTGAAGATTATTTATTAGATGAAAAATTGACCACTTCTATATTAAATAAATTCATTAAGCAACTTACTATAGATAAAAGCATTATTCCAGTTATATGTGGATCAAGTTTTCAAAATATTGGTATTCAAAGTTTAATTCAAGGTGTTTTAGAATATCTACCTTCACCTATTGATGCTCATGGATATCCTGAATTAGAATTTCAAAAAAAAAAAATTGCAATTGAATTTGATACTAAAAAAAATAGTTTATCAGTCTTAGGTTCTAATGAAATCAGTATTGGTCAAGTTTTCAAAATTATAAAATACCCTATGCTAGGTAACTTAATATTTTTTAGAGTATATTCTGGTAAATTTAAATCTAACTCTAAAGTTTTCAATTCAACTCAGTATAATATGTTATTGAATGATAACTCAACAACAAGAAAAAACAATGATTTGAAGAGTGTAGGAGACGGATATCAAATTAAACAATTGTATTTAATGCAAGGAAATATACCAATAAAAACTTCTGAATTGAACGTGGGGGATATTGGTTGTATATCAGAGAGACCTCTTATTGAGCAATTGCAAATATCAAGCAGTTCCAATTTCGAAGAACTTAAATCTGGTAATATAAATTCCTTATCGACTGGTGATACAATTGTTACTACAGCGTCACCATCTGGATTTAGGAAATTTGAAAAAATTTTACCTAATGAGAAAAAACAAAACACAGGAAGTAAAATCTTTTTAAATGAATTATCAACATTAAAATTCACACCCCTGTCAACTATATCTCATCCTTACAAAGTTTCTGTCCAGTTATTGAATCCAAATAAGTTTCAAGAGTTGATTGCTGCATTATTAGAAATTATTAAATTTGATCCATCAATAAATTTCCAATATGATGAGTTAATGGGCCAAATTATTTTGGAAGGACTTGGTGAATTACAATTAGAAATTGTTGTTAAAAGATTATTGGACAGTAATGTTGGTGAAGATGCTGGATATGGATTGAATGATTGCTTAACCATTGGTGATATTAATGTGTCTTATATGGAAACTTTAAAACCTGGATCAGAATCACCAACATGGCATCAATTAAAAGTACCAGAAAACAACTTTAATGCCTCTTTGGATAATATAATCAATTATTGTTCATTTGAGTTCAAGTTCAAAAAATTATGTGATAATTCTATGGAAGATAAAGTTATGCAATTGGATGAATTAAAAAATGATGATTTCACTTTATTCAGAATATTAGGGGATGAGGACGATAATTATTTGGTGATTCCATCTGTAATTATTGAAAAATGGTCTGCAATGTGTCAAATTACCACAGACCAATTTATTAGTTGTGTTAAAAGTTCTTGTTTGAGTATTTGCTCACAAGGGGGATTGTTTAAAAAGCTACCTTTAAGATCTATGCTATTTATTCTAAATTCAGAAAATTTTGAGATTAAAGATGATATTAAAGACTTGAGTAGTTTAAGCAAAATTATTAGAATGAATTTTGAAGAATGTTTGCAGATAAATTTCAAGAGCTCTAATTTTGAAGTTCAAGAACCTTATATTAATGGTTTAATTAAAACTGAAGAAACATATGTCACCACTGTAACTCATGATTTAAGTAGTAAAAGATTAGCTAATATCGAGTATATTGGTGCTGATTTTGCTTTAAACGATTCTTCATCTAATGATAAAATCATTGAAAAAAAAAGTGAAATAGAAAATTACAACAAAACTTTGTACATCCCCAAATTTAATGTAGGTGATCCAAACACCACTATTGATCTTTTTCACCAAAATAACATTGGTGATGGAGTTACTCAATCTGAAAAAGAGATTTATAAGTTTATAAAATTTAAAGCACCATTAAGAAAAATGACAGGCTATATGACAACTCTAAGAAAGTTGACGCAAGGTAAATGTAGTTTTGATCTAGAGGTTTATGGATATGATAAAATGAATGAAAATGATGCTAACAAACTAGAACAATAAGGTATATATATTGAAATAATGAATAAACAACTTGTAAATACTAAATCATTAAGTACAATAACTAAAACAAATATGATATATATATATATATATATATGATGAACTAGAATTATTATTTAACAAAAAAGAAAACAGAAATATCTATAATTTATGACTAATTAAATATTCACCAATCTCTTCACCAAACAATTTGAAATACCATTTCTTTTCTTCATCACTTTCTGGTGAATAACTATAAACTTTCTTTGTCAAGTTAATCAAATCTGAACTAATCAACTCAGTAACTTTGCTATCTTTGGCATATTTTGGATGAGTCAAAACATAATCTCTTTGCCATTTTGCCTCTGTTGGCAAAACTCCTTTACTTCTATCAGAAATAATTCTTAAATAATAGTACAGTCTCTCTTTGGCATTATCTTTATTGTTTTTTAAATCTTCCCATGTTTCATTTTCAGCAATGAAGTTCAAAGCTCTTAATTGTGGATTTACCAAAGTTGTTAAAATACCACTGTCTTCATTATGCATAATTTGGTCAACAGTTATTTTACAAGTTTTATTAACAACTGAGGTGCATTCATCAAATGTTTTAAACTTTTCAACCCAATGGAACTTATCCTTCAAAATAGAATTTCTTTCAATAGATTGATCGAAATTTTGCCAAACTTTGCTCATTTCAATATAAAAATTGATATTAGTTTTAGGTGATAATATAAATTGCACAATTATATTTAGCAAAAAAGAAAAAGCAGCATTTGCAAAATCGGTCAATTGTATTTCCAAAGGTCTAAATTCAACTCTAAAACCTGGCTCTGGTGCATCACCTTCAGATATT
>LXPE01000001.1:384760-398368 GCA_001664025.1 Hanseniaspora valbyensis NRRL Y-1626
ACTGTCTTCATTATGCATAATTTGGTCAACAGTCATTTTACAAGTTTTATTAACAACTGAGGGCATTCATCAAATGTTTAAACTTTTCAACCCAATGAAACTTATACCTTCAAAATAGAATTTCTTTCAATAGATTGATCGAAATTTTGCCAAACTTTGCTCATTTCAATATAGAAATTAATATTAGTTTTAGGTGATAACATAAATTGCACAATTACATTTAGCAAAAAAGAAAAAGCAGCATTTGCAAAATCGGTCAATTGTATTTCCAAAGGTCTAAATTCGACTCTAAAACCTGGCTCTGGTGCATCACCTTCAGATATTTTATGTGGGATTTTAAATCTTAAACTTTGCCAGTTTGTAGAGTTAATGTTTTCAAAATGATCCATGTTATCATCAACATCATCAACATTCTCTTCAAATATAACTACAGGGTCTCTAATAAACAAATGAGCAAAATGTCTAGCCAAATTCTCATCTCCATTTAGTTCCTTTGTGACTCTATCAAAAACTTCTTCATTTAATACCACTTCAACATCATTCAATTGTGATAAGTCTTTAGGAATTTTATTACAACCTAAATAAACATCAACTTTTGAATATCTAGATTTTTTGATTCTTTTCATAGGACTAGAAAGCAAACCAGTATTATCTGCACTCAAATTGTAGCCATAATTGTTGTCATGAATATTAGTATTCTCTTCAAAACCAGTTCTACAGTCAACCATAGATGAGATAACTTCCCATCTACAGTCCCAATCACTTACAAACCCTTTCCAGAAAGGGGAGTTGGCAGAAATACTTAACAATACTGAAGTGAAATTCATCAATGAATCATACAAGTATCTGGCATTTTCCAAATCAGGTGCTTGATAAGTTGTTTGCAAGCAACAAGCACCCATTCCAAATCCCATAGCATCAATATATATGTGGTTAGGTCTTAGCTTGTAACTTTTTAAATCATCACTGGCACCTTGAGCAGTTAAATCTTCTTTGATGAATTTAACATCCATATCAAACCATTCTCTACCATAAACAGTATCATCAAAAGGAGGAGTTTTTATATCCTTGAACATTGGAATTTGAAGATTAACTTTTCTGTTTCTTCTTTTTCTGATGTTACCAGTTAAAGTAGGAAATCTTGGATGTTTGTTAGTGATTTCATCAGGCAAGAACAAACTTTGAGAAAAAATATTTTTTATAGCAGGACTTATGTATTCACCACTACAATCATAATCACCAATAAAATTTTTACAACCTAATCTTGGATAATTTGTCATTTGCAATAAATAAAGATCTCTTTGATCCATATATTTTTCATTGATAAATTTCTTTCTCAATATCATATTAACTTCAGGACTTACATATGATTCAATATCTTTGTGAGAGTATGGGAAATAAGGAGTAGCTTCAATCATATAACTACCGTATTCTGGATGGTAAACTAAATCATTTTTTTTACATTCAGATTCTAGCTCTGTGTTCAGTTCAATCAAAATATCATCATTATTAACAGTTAACTTATTGTTTTTATTATCAATTAAAATGTATTCAAGTTCATCTCCCCATAAAAATGGTTTATTCTTGACTTTATCACTTTCTTTCATGATTCTTAAAAGTTGAGTGACTCCATTATATTTAACTTTTTCCAAATATTGTAAACTATCTTCCCATTGTAAAGGTGTTCCAACAGCTAGTAGACCCATTAATTTAAATTATGAATGATAAGTTTTTATTTTTATTTTTTTTCGCTTTAACAAAAAAAAAAACGATTGTAAGTAAGTAGTAATATGTGATTGTCAAATATATAAAGAAGAAGTCAAATATAAAACAACAAGAATGGTAATTCTTTGAGATGCTTTTTTATTATTATTATTTTTTATTAACTGTTTATAAAAATAATATACAACTGGTATTTTATAATCTTAGTTGCTTTATTTATTTTTTTTAAATACAAAAAATTATATTGTATGTTTGAAAATGTTCAGTAATGAAATTAGAAAATTTCAACTATTCGATACTCAAGTTTAAATACTTTTTTTAATCATGTGTATGGTACACACATGTATTTATATTTGTTTTCCAAAAAAAAAAAAAAAACTCTAACGGAGAAATTATTACATAATAATTGTAATTTTCATTAGTATATGGGGGGGGGGAAACTGTGTAAAATAAATAAAAAACAAATTCACACCAGCAAAAATTTGGTACAAAAAAGAAAAGAAATATATATATATATATAAACATTTCCTTTTGTTTTGCGACGGTAAAAAAAAAAAGATTACTTTATAAATGATAAGATTTATTAATATTAAAAAAAGATAAATAATAAATGGTGAAATACATTGTTGTTCAAGTATATTGTAATCATTTTAATTTATATAATATTATTATACATTTGTAAATTGTATTTTTTTGGAACTATTGACAACGTTTTAAAAAACGCTATCAAAAAATTAAATAGAACAACATAACAAAAAGTAAACATGCAACAGAGATAAAACATGGTAGCGTTTGCTTTTTTTTTTATATAGATAGATCCGCTAAAAAAAACAAACCTATAAACCCCCCAATTTTTCGCGTCTTTTATCTTTTTTGCTATCGTTTTACAAAATAAATTATACAACCGATAAAAACCAAAAACAAACACTTTAACTTTAATCTCTACATATAGTAACCATTTACTATTAATATATATATATATATATATCAATTTTTATAGAAATGCCTTTATTAAATAAAGATAGAATTGTTAATAATATTAATGTTAAAAATAACTTTATATTAGTAGAAAACTCAAACTTAAAACTTCGAAAAAAAGTAAGTGTTTTTTCTTTACATGATACAAAGAGTGTTCATTCTAGTCACCATTTTAATAAATTCACTCAAAGTACTTTACCAGAACCAGGTATCTTCTTAAATACCAACAATGATTCTAATATATTTTTAGAAGAAGATGAAGAAGATAATATATTACTTGATTTAATTGAGAAATACAAGTTTTTTCAGAAATATTTTAAAAAAGAGCTGAAATACACTCTTTTTAAACCTATTCATTTAAAACAAACTTATGATCATAAAAAGATCATAGAAGACAAAGAATTGATGAATATAATACATGAATTTGATATAAATTTTAAAAAGTGTATACACACTATTAAATATGGTAATATACAACCAAAACTTATAGCTGGGGGAAGTAGTGGTACTTACATAATTTTTGGGAGTAATGATCTACCAACTCAAAATGCAGAACCAACTTTTATTTTTAAGCCAATGAATGAGGAACCATACTCTAAGAAATTTCAACCTAAATGGCTGAAATATCTCCAATACAAACTATTGCCTTTTACTTTTGGTAGGGAATGTTTACTAGAAGATGGTAATTATGGATACATTACTGATTTGATGGTCAGCCGTTTAGATTATTTGCTTTTTAAAAAAGAAATGATTGTTCCTTGGTGTGATGTTTGTGTTTTAGAGAGTGGAAGCTTTTTTAATAATTTCAAAACTAAAAAAAATGTGGGAAATAGTCAGAAAGAAAGGACACTTTTTCAAAACTTAAGTGATGAAATTCTTAATGAACATGAAGGTGGTTCAAATTTTTTAGTCTTTTATTTCTTTTTTTTGAAAAAACTTTTTCATAAATTATGGCAAATTCTTCTTTTGTACTTAACTGGTGGATATAAGCTCATAACTATTCAACGAAAACTTGGTTCCTTGCAAGTATTTGAAAAAGGTTTTGTAACAGCAAATGATTTTTTGGAAAAAAATCCATTACCTCCAACAGACCTTCTTGATGGTGAAAGTTTTGGAATTTGGAATCAAACACTCTTAAACAATCTTCATCAAAAATTGCAAAGACTTTATATTCTTGATTTTTTGACAAGAAATACAGATAGAAATTTAGATAATTGGATGCTAAGGTTAAACGCATCTAACCAATTAGAATTGAAAGCTATTGATAACTCTTTAGCATTTCCTTATAAACATCCATCTTCAATGAGAACTTACACTTTTGAATGGCTCTCTCAATTACCAAGATATATTTTAGAGAAGCCTCTGGAAAAAGAATTGATAAGTGATATAATGAATAAACTTATTGATCAGAATTGGTGGAATGATTGGAGATTAACTTTTTGGGAATGTCATTCAAGAAGTGGGAAAGTATTTACTTCATCTAATGGATATGATAGTGATGAAAATGGAAATTATTTTGATAATCCACCATTATTATCAATTGAGGATAAAACTTTTGAACTTAATATTGATTCTAAAGTGAATTTGCAATGGTCTTTGTTTAAAGGACAAGCTTTTTTGCTTTACAAATTGATAAAAGCAGGATTAAGTGAGATTGATGTTAATGTTTTGGATTTGATTCAAATGGAAAGATGCTATGTTTACGAAGATCCATGTTATTATTACCATCACAATGAGGAACCATTAAACAATGAGTCTACCGAAAACGGAGATTCTTTAGAAAAACTTAAAAAAAAGATATGGGAAGGTCTTGGTTTGGACATTAATGAGATGCTTAGTGATAAATCTAGTGGATATTCTAATTTACAAGATGATACTCAAAGTACTAAATCTTTACTGGATAAAAAATGGAAACTGTATTTAAGTGGCCAAATGACTGATGAAGAATGGCTGGACTATTTAAGACAATACAAGAACTATGACAACGGAGTTATGGATTCTGACTTAAACAAAGAGAATTATAATCCTTTTCAGGAAAATTGTTTACTTGATCTTGAAGATCCAAATGAGAATGGTTTAGTATTTAATACTACAGATATTGGTCCATTACTAAGTGATGATGTATTTGTATCTCCTTCAAAATTTACTATTGCTTCATCAATTAACAATGACACATCTTTGATATCAGAATATTTCTATGATGCTATGTCAAGTATTAACAAAAACAGTCGTATTAATTTTCAAGAGCAAGAACAAGAAGTTAATCATTACGAGTCAATCCCTATAAGCATATCAACTATAGATGAAAGAGACAAAAACTTAATTTTAAAATCCAGCAACTCTATACTTTCTAAAACTCCACTTTCTTTAACGATTAATTATACAAATGATTCTCGTTATATTGATAATTCTCAACTTTTTATCAGCGAGGATAATAATATAAATGAATTTTTTGATAATCAAAAGCAAAATAATAACAATGTTACAAAGTTTGATGTTGAAATCGTATATATTGATCGTTTGGAGATTTGTCAGGAACAGAAACCTTTCTTTAAAAATTGGTGAAATTTTAAGGTCTTATTGTAATTTTAAGTGTCCCGATCACATGATTAGTTGAAAATATATATATATATATATATTATTTTTTTTTTTTTTTTTTTCTAGATGTTTCAAATTGTATATTTTTATTTTCAGCATTCTTGTTGTTTTAGGGAATAAAAGAAAGAACGAAAAAAAAAAAAATCTCTCTCTAACTTTTACCAGCAAATCAAAAAAAAAAAAAAAAAAAGACATATTTTTTGTTTTCAAAAAGTGGCGAAAAAAAAAAAAAAAACACATTGCATATATATGAATTAACATTGCTAAAAAAAAAAACAATAAATAAAACAAATCCCCTAAGAAAAAAAAAATACACACACAACAAAGAGTATATAAATATATTCATATACAACCGAAGTTTGAACATATAAATCCTTATTTAATTTAGAAATTGAACATATTATAAACATTTTTTTATAAAAAAAGAAAAAGGAATTAATTAAACGTATACTATATTAAGAATATATACATATTTTTTTTTGGGTTAGTTATTTTTAGATTTTAATTAATTAAACCAAAAATGTCAATAGCAAATCCTTCAATTTCAATGGAACTTTCTGATGATGAAAGTGAACACAAAGTAAGTATTCAAAATGAATCAAGTACTAAGAATCAGATTAATAATGTAAGTGGCACTACAGCAGGTATTTTGGATAGACCAGAAATTAATAAATTTTTAAATGAAAGTGATATTGCCACAAATACATTATTAACCAAATTCAAAAACAGTATAATTATTTGTGAGGAATTTAGTAAAATAATAAAAAGAAAGTATTCTTTGGAGACTAATTACAATGAAGAGTATATAAAAAGTAGTAGAAATTACTTTACTTTACAAGAGAGCAACTCTAGCTCATCTGGAACTTTAAATGGTTGTATTAAAAATGTATTAAAGTATGATTTGAAGTTATCTCAAGTTAAACAATCTTATATTAAAGCATTAGTCAAAATGTATGATGAATTAAGTGCTTTATTATTAACTATGACTAAATTGCGAAAACAAACAAAAGAGCAAGTTAAGAAATTAGAGAAAGATGTTATTGAAAGTATTCATCAAGCAGACAAAGCTAAAAGTAAATATGATTCTTTGTGTCAAGATTACTTTAAACTTAGAAGAACTGATCCTACCAAAACTAAATTAACCATTAGAGGATCAAAAACTTTACCAGAACAAGAAGAAGATTTAAGAAGAAAAATTGATATGAGTGATTTAGACTATAAACAGAAAGTTGATTTATCTACAACATTGAGAAATAAATTTTTAAGTATTGAAAGACCTAAAATTGTTACTAATTTAAAAGATATGATTTTGGAAATGGATATCGCTTTATCAATTCAAATCCAAAAGTACTCTATTTGGAATGAAAATTATTATTTGAATTCAGGTATTGTTATTTGTCCATTAAATGATATGGAAAAGTCTATGAAGACAACTACAAATGCTATCAATGTTGAATATGATTTGTACAACTATTTGAATAAATATGTCTTGGATAAAAATAAAAGTAATATGGTTAATAAGAATTTAGTTCCTGTTCAATACAAAAAGAGCCCTCATATTAATGGTGGAAGTACTTTATCATCTGCTAATAACATCTCTTCATCATCAGCTATAAGTAAACCTGTAACAGGAAGTTTTGTTTACAGTTCTGGTGTTGGTAGCACTATATCTGAAGCTAATAATGCTAAAAGCACACCAACTTCTAGTAGCTTTAATATAACCCCAATGAAAAATTCTAATCCATTTGTAAAAAACCAGGCTTCAAATAACAATTTGGCTTATAATAACCAACAATATAAGGATTCTATGAATCTTGTTCCTTCCTTAGTTAGCATGGATAATGGTACTACTACTACTAATAATAATACAGCAAATGGTTATCAAATTGATAGAGATTCTATCAACCACAATCAACAACAGCAACAACTATCCTCTTCTGCTGACTCATATAAAACATTGGATCCAATTGGAACAGCTTCCACTCCACAACCACCATCATCAATTATTGAAAGTATTACACAAAACAGCACTGCTCAAAATATTCCAAATAACTCAAATTTCAATGACATAAATCAACAATCTGGTGGAATTTTCAAAACATTTGGAATTTCATTAGGTCAACTAATTCTTTTGGAACAAGACTCTTTACTTCCAAAGTTTGTCAAACAGTGTATTTATGTTACTGATAAATATGGTTTGAGTATAGAAGGAATTTATAGAAAGTCAAGTAATGTTCTTGAGTTACAAAAGTTTATAAAGTTAATTGATCAAGATCCATCTAATTACTCCTTGTTGTTGCCACCTAGATCTGATGGAACCAGCCATGATGTTGAAGATCATGTAATCTTAGTTTCTAATTTGTTAAAGCACTTTTTTAAAAATTTGCCTATCAAATTTATTCCAAATACATTTTTGGCTGAATTCCAGACATATATTGCAATTCCTTCAAATACTGAAGCAAATCTAGCTATGAAAAGAAATTATATGCATGGAATCGTTTATAAATTAAAGGATGAACAGTATTGGGTTTTAAGAGCATTACTTTTCCACTTTAAAAGAGTGCTTGAACATAGCAACGATAATAGAATGTCTTTAAAAGCAATGTGTATTATTTGGGGTCCTATTTTGATTTCTTCTTCATCAGGGGAAGAAACAAATAACAACAATGCTACCAATGCTCAAGATGGAAATATAAGTACTGACACAAGTGATGATTACATGAAAGATGTACAGTTCCAAATAAAGGTAATGGAAGGTTTATTCGATGTAGCTGAACAAGCATTTGAACCAGAATAAATCAAACTTGCCTATGTATTTGACAATATATATATATATATGTATATAATTTTTTGTATAATATTTTTCAATTAAATGTTACATAAGAAAATAAAAATTATAAAATATATCAAAACATGTATCCAAAAAAAAAAAGAGAAAAAGAAAACAATAATACTTATATATATAAATTTAAAGATTACAATCAACTTAAAATGTTGTTGATACTGTCATTATTTTCTAATTGATCCATTAATTGAATATCATGTAATATTTTCTTTTTACTACTTTCTAGCAAATTACCATCACTAGAAAAAGTTTCTAACATTATGTAATAGCATTTTTGAAAATTATAAATGATATCTAACTCACAAACATTACCAAAGTATTTATCCAATGTTTCAACAAATCTATGTATAGATTCTAAAATCAATAGTTCATTACAAGAATCTGAGTCATCAATACCCGCTACAAAGTATAATGAAGCATATCTTTTATACATTACTCTGTGACCATTCAAGCTTTTAGTATTACTAACACTTTTCATATCATATTCAATAATATTACTTTCTTTTGCTTTTCTCGTTAAAACTAAAGATATGACGTCTTTTAATAATACTTGTTTTTCTCTACTGGTATATTCAGCAAACCAACGAATGCAACGAACTTTACCTGTCTTACTCAAAAGGATCATATATTGTAAATCTAACATTTTTTTTTTTTTTAAAATCAATAAATTTTTATATTTGTTTTGGGTTTTATTTTAAGTTATTTATTGATAATTATGTTTTTTTGTTTTTTTTTTGAAAATAATAATTACACGAATCAATATTAAAAATAGTATACATAATCGACAAACTAAAAAAACACTAATATTTTAAACATATAAAAAAAAGCTAAATTAATAAAATCCGGGTAATTAAAAAACTTGAATAATAGTAAATAAATATTTTTAATTTTTAAAGCAATACATTTTTTTTTATTATTACTATCATTATTTTATCATAATTATATAAGATAACTTTTATTATTATTATTTATATAAAAAAACCTGTTAATTTAAAATTATAAGCTAAACTTATTACATATCATCATCATCTTCTTCTTGAGGAGGAACCCATGGAGCAGGCTTGAAATATTCTTGATCCTTAATAACCATTTCTTTCAAGTTTTCTCTATCATCTGCAAATTCCATAATAAAATCTAATTCTAATTCATGGGTTTGTCTACCTAAAATGACTAAAGTGTGTAATGGTTCACCAGAGTCATATTCACATAATTGTTTGATAGTACCTGATTTGAAAGTTTGCTTATCAGAACCTAATCTAGAAATAGCAACACATGGAGTGTCTTCAGTGTAAGCCTTTTCGCCTCTAGTTTCTTCAACTTCCAATAGCTGTTCACAACATTGTTGAATACTCATATATCTTGGTGGCTCATATATTAATCTACCTCTGGCCATATTTTCAATACTTTGTTCCTTAACCTTTATATCTAACAAGACCAAAGTGTGTAAACCAATTTTTCTGTTTTCCATAATTTTATCATACCAAGAGTCTGGTTTCCAAGATTCAGTGAAAAACACCATGGAAATAGTTTGACCAAAGTTATATAATTGTAAACCACAAGCACCTGCAGCATTCATGATAGAAGCGTTGTGAATAACTTCAAATGGAACATTTCTTTGCTTACATCTTAAAATTAAATCAGTATGTGTGGTAGCACCAAAAACATCACCAACAACTAAAAAACTAACATCTTCAATTAAACTATTTTGAATCATTTCTTCACAACCACCTTCAACCATTTCTCTATCAGCTAAAATAACTTCATCTCTTCCATAAAATTCACACAACTCTTCTAAGCTGGCATTCATTAAAATAGAAGTGTAGTGTTCTAAATACACTTTTTTAGATTGTTGAACTTTTTGTAAACCTCTAACGGTAATATCACTTGGATAAGCTAAACCTAAACCAATCAAATATAGCATTTCTTTAAATTAATAATTTGGTATCAAATGAATGTATGGTTGTAATGAATTTATTATTTTTCTATTTATTTATTTACATATTTTAATAGTTTACAAACATTGATTTTGTAAATAAATTTTGCTATGATTTTGCTATGATTTTTTTTTTTTTTTCAAAATTTACAGTTACCTAATTAGGATTTAAAAAAAACAAAAAAGAAATGTTTTGAATAAATAAAAAAAAAAAAACTATATAAGCGATGTTGCTGGTAACATTTTCAACAAAAAAAAAAAAAAACAAAAAAAAACATTCAATTCTATTTAAAATTTATAATATATAATTAGAAAAAAAAAAAGGATGTTAAAAAACCACATATTTCATCTCCACCTTCTGCCTCCTATATCTGCGTATTAGCAATAGTATAAGGAGTTCTAGTGTGGGAGTAGAAAAAAACTATATCTAAAGTATAAATTTTATTTTGAGCACAACTTTCTAAATAGTAGTGTTCTTTTTTTCTTTAAAGATATAAACATTTCCCTTTTTCCTATTCATATTTTAGTAATGAAATATTTACTCTTGTCTAAAACGTATACACATAATAATAATAAAAATCAATAACTTAAATAAATAAACATTAAAACCTGATAGATATATACATTTCCTTATTAAAATTGTAATTCATATTCTTGAATCAAAATACAATCACCACCATTTATTGGATCTAAGAAATATTTGTAAAAGCTTCCTTGAGTAGTGACAACATAGATTGGTAAGACTGTCATAAGCTTAACATTATTACTATTTTCAGAGTTGGTGGATATATTTGTTGATGAATTTAGATGTTCCAAATCTTCAACATTTGTTTGTTTATTACTCAATTCTGGATAATCATCAACGTTAATCTTTTCCATTTCACCAAAAGTTGCTCTTATACCTAGCTCATTGCTGTTATTTATCAAATTTGTACTGCTATTACTATTTTCAAAATTGCTGTGGGAACTAGCATCAGTTTTGATAGAGTTTATATCATCGTCACCACTAGACGGATTATTCGTATTTAGATTATTACTAGAATTATTGGAATTTTTACTGTAAGGAATTTTCAGACTAGCAAAATGTCTTGATGTCTCTAATCCAGTCATCTTTAAATTCAAAGCATTTCCTATTCTCTTCATTGCTTTTTGAGATGATTTTCTTATAATTCTCCCCATTGTCAATCTAGAACTATCCACAACAGGTTCAGTGGTTTCAGTTTCAGTTTTTTTATCGTCTATAGTACTATCATTGTCACTATTACTATTATTATTATTATCATCACTATCTACCATTTTGAAAATATGGACTGTTAGATTACTACTGCAACATAACAAAAATTGATCAGTTTTATCAAAAGCTAAGCAGTGAATCTTTGTATTGTATGTACCTCTTCTAAATTGATATCTCTTAACGCCCTTTGTAATATCAAAAACTCTTATAATAGTTCCTTTCGTAGATGATGTAGCTAGTCTTGTGCCTTTACCATTAAGCTTGAAAGTTGATATTGGTGCTTTGTGTGCATTTATAACATGAGTTGGCTGTAAAGTTACAAGATTAAAAACAACAATATCTCCCTGTGCATTACTAGTAGGATTATTAGGACCTTGTATTTCAAAATCATTGCTATCCTCTCCTGGTATTTCCTGAAGTTTAGGCAAATTTGAATGATGGCTGTTTCCTATATTATTGAGAAGAGTTATATTGTTTGTGGTCAAATGATTGCTTATCTCTGAAGAGATGACTTTTTGAGGACTACTATAACACAATATTTGTGGATTATCTCTGTTATCAGTAATCTGAGAGACATCGATGATACCTAGTGGATTGTCACTAGTCTCAATAATATGCAACAGTTTCATAGTTGTAATATCATATATGTATATTTGTGATTTAAGCAAAATAACCATTCTACTTTTATTCATTCTGATACTCAAGATTGCAGAATGAAAAGTAAACTCAACTATTGTCTTTTTCTTTCTTGTATTGATCAACTTCAACTTTCTAGGAGACAATGATATTTGTTCACCCAATCCAACACACACTAGTAAAGCAGTATTATACACCATTTCAACAATTCCATAACTGCCATTGCTGCTTAAAACAGATTCTGATGTATGTATTGATTCTGATGTGCTGTTATTTGTTTCAGAGTTGTTAATTTCATCATTCCCTTTATAAAATCTACCAAATGGTTCACAGTTAAAAATACTAACACCTTTGCTTGTTCCTACTGAAATACAAGAACCACTTTGATTAAAGTTTATATAGTTAATAGTAACTGGATGGTTAATGTTACTATTGCTACTAGTTATTGATCTTGTATCTTCCTTCATCAAGTATTATATATCTAAACAGGTACAAAAAAGAAAGAAAAAAAATGTTTCAATCTGTTGATATTTATATATAATAATAAACTTTTATTCTTACTTGGTGAATTAAAAAAATAAGTGATTATTGATTATTAAAGTCTTTTTTTTTTTTAAGAAAGAGAAAATATATAAATAAAAGTAATTTTTATTGTTTTTTTTTTTCCTTTCTTCTGTTTAATATTTTTTTCTTTTTCTTTTTTTGTTTTTTAAAGGTGTGTGCGTGTAAAAAAAAATAATATTAATATTTTAATTTTTGAAATTTCTCTCACACATCAACAAAAAAAAATATTTTCCTCTTCTTCTCGCTTTTTTTTCAAAAATTTTTTTTTTTTCCACCTAATAAGTTTTTATTCCACATTGTTTTGTTTAAAAAAAAAATAATCCAAAAAAAAAAATATACATATATATATGAAACTCTTTTTTAACGCATCTCAAATTCTTTATATATATTTTTAAAAATTATATTACACCTTTATAGAAAAATTATTTTAAGAATTTTAAATTAGAGTATATTTAAATATATTATTATTAGCTATGAATATGTTTTAATTGTTTTTTAGAAAGAATATTTATATATATTTTGTAATGTTTAATTTAATTAATTAATTGTTTGATTAATTAATTAATTGTAATTTTTGCAAGATTTTAGTCCTTATAAAGCAAATTGAAAAAAGCTTCATCACCCAGAGCATCTTTCCCCTTTTCAATATTTGAACTCTTCCCTAAGGAAACATCTAATAGTTCGTTATACAAAATACCAAAAGCATATGGTGTATCACCATGTTCCTCCATATCAGATGATAACTCTCTGTACATAACATTACTCTTTGAACAAGGATGCTTTTCTTTATATAAAGCAACAAAATTTCTGATGAAGTTTTGTCTATTTTCAAAACTTAAATCCTTCCATCTTGTTTCTAAAGTAACCTTAGATGTGTGAAATTTAGAAACTGAGTTAATAAAGTTCAAACATTGTTTTGAATTTGAAGTTAAAAACTTTTGTTGAAAAATTATTTTAAACATAATTATTTAAAAGCTCTGGGTTTGATAGTTTTATTTAGTATTGTTATTGCTTTCTTTAAAAAAAAAAAAAAAAANAANAANAATAATATATATATTATTATTTATTATTATTATATATATATATATATATATATAT
>LXPE01000001.1:399033-409195 GCA_001664025.1 Hanseniaspora valbyensis NRRL Y-1626
GTGAGTTATTTTTTTTTTTTTTTTTTTTATTCTAAACTTTTAAAAAACCCCAAAATTTTTTTTTTTTAAATTACGTAGTGCAAATATGTTCACGTGAAATTTGCATATTCATTTTGAAACAGGCTCAATAAAATATTCAAATAATTTTTTTATTTATTTGTTTTTTTTTTTTGTATATATATATAAAAAAAAAAAATTAATAAAACTGATAAGAGAGAAAATTAATAATAATTTAAATATCAATTGTTAAAAAGAAAACGGGTATTTGACTATTATTTATTCGTTTAAATAACAATAATCCTTTTTAAACTCAATAAAAATAAAACAAAGTTAATAAAGATATTTATCACTATTCTATGGTTTTGTTAATTGAATAGAAACTATAATATTTTTTTGTTTATTATATTGATTAATTTATTTTAAGAAGCAAATAAACACACTTTTCAAAAAAAAATATATATATATATAGTGATCCGTAAAATACATATGGGGTTCTGATTTTGTCAGTGTATTTATTTATTTTATGTTTTTTTTTTGATTTGAAACTTTTCTGTTTTTTTTTTTGTTTAAAAAAAAAAAAACAAACAATTTGTGTTTTTTTTAAAAAATATATATACTGTAAAATTGTATTTATTAAGTTATAATTATTTTAAAAAAAAAAAAAACTATAGATCAAACCAAATCTAAGAGATTAAAAAAAAAAAAAATACTGTCCTTAATTCATTGTTAAAATTTGATTTTCATTAATTATACACATATATAATAATATTGATAGAAAATGCTCTTTCCTTCTAAATCGTTTCATATTCAAAGAAGTTTTCAAAGATTTGTAACTAATTACTCAACTCTGCCTATAAAAACACATATTGATATGAAATATGATTTATATTTACCTCACAAATCAACAATCCAAAAATTGCCTTATCATTGTCAAGAATCTATTATTTTTATGCATGGTATTTTAGGTAATAGAAAATTGTATAAAAATGACTGTCAAATTCTGGCCAATTATTTAAACACTGCTGTCTATGCGGTTGATATGCGGAATCATGGGGAAACTGAGAATTGTTTACCTCTGGATTATAAAACACTATCTGATGATATATATCATTTTGCTTCTGATCATGGTTTGGAAAAACCTTCATTAATTGGTTACTCTTTAGGTGCCAAAATAGCCATGCTTGCCATTCTTCAAAATCCTTCCAATTTCACTTCTGTTGTTTGTGTTGATAATGTTCCAATTCCTCAGCCAGAGATCATACCTTTTTTAACTGCTTTCACCAAATCTATCGGAACTTTAATTACTGAATCTAATATTACAAAGTTCGACAAGGATTGGGTTCATAATGCTGCACTTTGGATGATGAAATATGTTCCTGATAAACCTACAATTGATTATATGATTAAAAATGTAACAAACAAATCCTCCCATATAAAACAATTATTTTGTGTACCTGAAAAAAATTCATTATACTGCAAAGTTCCGGTCTTAGCTATTTCAGACATAATCAATTCAGAAGTTCCAGCCTGGCCATCTGATTTAGTTGAAGGTTGTAAAGTTGATAATTCTATTCTCTTCATTAAAGCTTCTCGTTCTGGTTTTATTGAAGAAAAGGGAGTTAATGCTATCAAAAAATACTTTAACAACTATGACATAATTGAACTTCAAGGAACTCATTTGATAATGTTTGAAAGACCACAAGCATATATTAGTGCTGTTGCTAATTGGTTTATAAAAAGAAATAAAACTGAAACATCTCAATTAGCAGATAAGCAACTTGAAAATAATTTTTAACTTTATTTCTCCCGATATATATATTTATATTTATGCTTCATCATAGAACATGCATTTTTCTAAAAACAAAGTATTCATAGCCATTTGTTGTTCTTGTTTATTTCCACCCAACATTTGCACACGTTTTCTTTTACCATTGACCAAATTATTTTCTCTTTTTGCAGCATCCTTCAAAATAGCTTGTGCTGAAAGGCTTTTATTCTTCAAGTCACCTTTATATCTTATGATATTTTCTTCAACAGTGTTCATAGCAACAAGATTCAATATCATTGTCTCTCTCTTCTGGCCTATTCTTGATATTCTATTAATAGTTTGGGCCTCAACTGAATTCTCTAATATAGGATCAAATAAAACAATGATACTGGCATTCACCAAAGTTAATCCAGCATTAGAATCTGTTGTCAACATTAATATTCTATTTTCTTTATTTTTTTTGAACTCAGCTATAACATCACTTCTAGTCTTGTTGTCAATAGCTGCTAGAGTTTTGAAACCTTGATTTGTTAAAACTTTGGCAAAATAAGGAATAACATCAGAAAATCTAGAGTAAAGTATAATCTGTTGTCTTCCTAAAGGAGATGAGGAAGAAGCACAAGTCATATCATCCTTCATATCAATATAAGATAGTAACTTAACTAAAGTATCAACTTTTGCACCATAGTTTAAACTTTCAATATAAAAATCTTCAACTTTCTTCATATCAGGGAATACAGTATAGAAATTCAAAGTAAGCAAATCAGTAGGGTTTTCACCATTTTCAGAAAGTATATCACCATTGCTAATACTAGGTGCCTCAACATAATCCTCTGGTTTTATATCAATAAAAAATTCATGGATTTCACTAATACTAACATTCTGATTACATAAAGCACAAACTTGTTTTGTATCAAGCCAAAGTCTTATGCAACCTCTACAGAACTTGTGACCGCATCCTAACATACTTCCTTCTCTAATAAAATCATAGCAAATTAAACATTTCATTTCTTCCCCATTTTGCATATTACTTAAACTCTCCAAAAACTTTTTTCTTGATATCAATTTATTCAATTCTTTATCATTTTCGCTTGTTACAGATTCAAAATTATCATGCAACCTCTTAATCGTTTCAACATTTAAAAAATATTGCAAGTCTATTACTTTATCACTAATTGTTTGTAAACTTTTGTAGTATTCAATTTTTTTATTAAATATTCTGCTTAAAATTTGCATTCTTTTTGACCATTCAGAATGTGCTTTTAAATCATCATCAAAGTTCATCTTTTCAATAATACTACTAGCTAATTTTATGATACCTGATTGATTAACAATCTTTGAATTTAAAAATGCCGCATGAATTACATACCATGTTTCATGACGGTTTATCAAAAAAAATTCTTTTTCATCTGCTTCAAAATGTCTTATTATAAACTGTTTATTTGATGTTATTGAAGAGTTATTGTCTAGTAAAAATTTTCTATTTAATATAATTAAATTTATTAACTCAATGTTTCTATTGATTTTATCTTGAACATCTAACCCTGCCTCATATTCTGTAATATCTTTTTTATTTTTATTTTCATCATGTCCAAGATCATCTTTATTTATAGATTTTTTTTTCTCCTCTTCAGTTAAAATTGGTATTTGAAGTAATTCCACACACTCAATGTAAAGTTTTTTAATATGGTCTTGTTGTTTATTAAGCAATGTACAGAGAATATTTGTTTTTTCTAACAAAGGTCTGATTTTAGTTTTGTATGTACTGATGTTAGTCTTTCTTTGTGCTTTTTTCTTTTCCAAATCAGTGTCTTGTTGTTCAATTAAATCATCACTGTCATCTAATGGATTCGGTGTAGAGGAAGAAGAAGAATAAATACTCTCAATTTTTGTATAAAATGATTCATCAATAGCTTCTAAATCTAAAATTTCATAAACAGGTAAGGAAGGTGGTTCTAACATTTTTTCATCAGAAAAAATATTCAAACTAGCGTGTACACTGTCAATGTGTGATTTCAATACTAATCTTCTTGCTTTTTCAGCAAGTTCATACTCATAATTCTCTTTAATAGCAAATTTTTCTTTTTTCTCTTGATCCAAACATGATTCTCCTAGTTTGAAATAACAATTACCTAGGAAAAAATGAACACTATGTTCTAAAAGAAGCAAAGCTTGTTTTAATGAATTTCTATTGGCAGGCTCACTTGGTTTTTCTTCCTGTTCAATGTTGGTGGATTCACTCTCAATCAGTTCTAATGCTGTTTTCAAAAAATATTCACCCATTTCAAAATCTTGAAGTTTCTCTAGAGTGTATCTTCCATTATCAATAAAATAAGATATTTTTTTTTTTAAAAGAGAAGTTAAAATTCTATTATTATCAGTAATCATATTATTAAGAATGACTTCCATACTACTGATCTCTGTATTTGAAAATTCAAGAGCAGGTTCTGGCGGGAATCTTAAACCAAAAACATTAGAGTAATTACTTCTAAATGAACCAATGTATAAACCTTCTGCACATAATTTCAATAAATCCTTCAAGTAAACTGCCAATCTTGTAGTATCTAAAGTATCAATCTTATAAGAGTACAATAATTTATAATAATGTTGGTTGTATTTTTCTCTTTCAATGGGATTTAGATAGATTGGAATTAAATAAGTGTGCTGTTTTGGTATATTTAATTGATCATCAACACCTTCTCTGCTATGTCTTCTAGAAATATCTCTAAGAATTAAAGAATCTATTAATTCTTCGACAAGTTTGGTTGGATTATAAAAGGCTAAATCTAAATTCGTTTTTCTACTAGAGTTTAATGGTTGAAGCAACCAATCCATTACATTTTTCAAAGAAATGTTACTGAAATTAGTTTCATTAAAAGGTATAAATGACAAAGAACTTAATAATTTTCTTAATTCCACCAAACATTTTTCAAAATCATTGGATATTAATGGAGTAGCACTGACTGCCCAAGTATGTATTTTTTTAATTTTGTTTATGGATGATAATGATGCTGGAGATAAACTTTGAACTTCATCAAAAATTGCTCTTGCAAAAGTAGTTTTACACAAATAAGAAGAATAATCAACATTTGTATTCTCATTTTCTCTAGTCTTTTTAATACCTCTCACTTTTCTATGTGCAAAATCAATATAGGAGACTTCTTTGACTAAAGTACTATAACTGGCTATAACAATATCATAACTGTGAAGTTTCTTGACAATTTCTTCTGGAGGTATATCTTTAAATTCATCTTGTGATTCTTTGAAACCTTTGTAGTGATATATTTTGTAGTTTAAGGATTCAGAAAATTCACCAAAAGAAGATACCCATTGACTTACAATTGTATCAGTACAAACAACCAAAGTTGAATTAACTAATGGAAGTACTAGCTCATTTTCCTTTAAAGTTGATTTTTGCCAAGAACCATATTTTTTAATTTGATCTTCACTAAACTTGTTCAAAAGGATCGTTGATATACATTCCACAGTTTTACCAAGAGACATATCTTCACATAAAATACCATAACCATGTTTGATGTTACCATTTTGGTTATATTCTTCAAAAGCATTTGTTAAATTGGTAGTGATGTTCTCTATAGCAACACTTTTGGAGACACAATACTTTGTAATAGTGTTGTAGAAATAATCACCATTCATAATTGAAATGTAACCAATCTGTTGTTCATTTAAATACTTTAGAGTATTGTTTTTCATATCATCAATATCTAATGATGATGAAGAAGTAGAGAAGGAAGTTGGAACATTTAGCTCTCTACCAAGCATCCAACTAACACATTTTTCTTGAAATGGATATAGCACTAATGGAGCTATTTTCTGTTTACGTTCATTTGTTAAAGGTTCAGTAATTTTATCCTGTTCTGTTGTATAATTTTCCAATCTTTCATCAAATATAGATTTTATATTTATTTCTGAAAGGTCTTGTTCATAATACTCGAATTTTTTGGTAGTATCAATTCCACTTAAATAGTTTAACAAATCTAAAGAAAAAGGCATAAACCCATCAGCTGGAATATTAAGTTGAAAAGATATTGTTAATGTCTTTTTTAAATTGTCAAAAGCATAGTTGGTGTTAAATAGATTTAAAGAATAGTCAGTTCCTATAATTTTTCTCAAGATTTTACTATTTAATGTTTTTATATATTTTTTGTTTTTTGTTTTAGGATTATTTTTTTTCAAAGAAACTATTTTCTGATTATTCCAAATTGTTGCAGAAAACTTTATAAAATTGGAAATGATAAAAGAATAATTAATATCTTCTTCTAAAAGATGTTTCATTTTACAATTAGAAACTTTAAAAGTTTCAGTTAAAGTATCAGAGTCAGTTTTTGAATATATCAAAAGTTCAATATCCATTGATTCTCTTTCAATAGTAGATATAATATTAGTATCTAACTCATCAATGATAGACTCATTGCATTGAGAATTTAAACCAATAAAGATCTGATCTTCTGTATCAACATAATCATTTTTACAATCAACTGTTAAAGAAAGTAGTTCTACGTAATTCATAATTTACTATTGGTTTTTACTGAAAAAAAAAAAAAAGACTTTTCTATCATAGTATTTAGTTATTGTTCTTATACATGTGTATATATATATGGCATTAACTAATTACATAAACTTATTAACTTAAAAAAAAAAAGAAAACACACCTTATAATTTTCGTGTGTGTTTATTTTTTATTTTTTTTTTGAAACATTCATGTATGAAAAAAAAAAAAAAGCCGATTTTTACATTAATTTTGTCATTAAGCCTTAACAATTATAAGTTTCATATAAACATTTTTTTTTTTTTTTCATTTCCATTTTGTGTTTATGAAATGATATTTTTCTTTTTTTTTATTAAAATAGGCGAGAACTATAAAACATTTTATAAAAAGATCTTGAGTTTTTTTTCCCCTAATTTAATGTATCTTTTGTAAATATATATACGAATATAACAAATGACTAATTCATTTACAAGCTAATTAATATTTTTTTTGTATACTATTTAAATAAAATATCAGATATTCCTATTACTATATATAAGATGTACAATATAATTATATACCTATATATTTGTTTATTAAGAATTATATGTGGGTATTAATTATGAAAAAAAAAAAAATGAATATGAGAAAAAGGCGTGCAATAATTTATTTATTTTGTATATATTTTGTATTTTTTTTTTTTAACCCACAGAAAAAATAAATAATATATATTATTTAATTACGTAACCAAAAAAAAATATTAAAAAAATGCTTTGATAATTAATTTTTGTTTTTTTTTTGGTGTATGTTCGAAAAAAAAAAAAAAAAAAGCTTGGTTAAATATATATTTTTTGTTTGTGTTTTTTTTTTCTATCTATTATTGAAAGCTGTTTTTTTTTTCTAATTATTATTTCCTCTTGATTTTTGCTTTTTTTATTTCTCAAACTATTCTTTCTTGTTAAAAGTAATTTCATTTCTATTAAAAATAACAATAAAAGAATCAAAAACCCAATAGAAAATATAGTTGAACTGGTATTTTATAATTTCATATATATATATATATCTTTCTTTTAGTTCTTTCTTGTGTTTTTTTATTTTCTTTTTTTTGTTAATAAGAAAAATAATAAAAAAAGTGATAACTTTTGTATTTAATAATAGATACAGGGTTGAAACTTATATACATATATATATATTTAGAAATTAAAAATAAATATTACTTCAAATAATTTAAATTAAAATAATAATAAAAAGATTTCAAAATGTTTAAAGAATTAAAGAGTATTTTTAAAAATAAAGATAAACAAACAAATAAAAAAAATTCCACTTCAGGTAACACTTCCACTCATCATACAAGCACTTCTAAATCTAAATCTCCAGAACCAATCAATTTGTCTAATGAAAAAAGTAATTCATTATTTGACCAACAATCACATAAAAGAGATGATATAAAAGATATAAGTGTATCACCAAAATCCGTATCCAACTCACAACTCTTAAAAAACTCAACTCCTTTTGATTCATCAAATGAACAAAAAACTTATAAAGATATAAAGTTTAAGGAAGAATTTTTAAACAATCCAACATCAAATGAGAATGTTGCTCAACAGCAAACTGGTGGTAAAGGTAGATTACACAGTATAGCTTCTAGAAACACTCAAAGTACACATGTAAGTTCTATTGTTTCATTAGATTCAAGTTGGGTAGACGATGATTATGGCGATGGTGATGATGATGAAGGAGAAAGAAGTATTAATATTGAAGAAGAAGAAGATGAAGATGAATTACAGGAACAACAAACAGAAGAAGTAAGCAAGAATAATAAATCAGCCAAAAAAGAACATCGTCATCGTCACAAAAATGGTGTTTTAAATAATCAACCACAAACCTTAAATGCACATAGAACTTTATTCCCAGAGCAAAGTGAACTTAAAGATTATTTGTTATTAGAAAAAATTGGTGAAGGTGCATTTTCTCAAGTGTATAAATGTGTTAAATATGATATGCAGTTGATTTATCGAAATTTACAAGATTATGAGGAAAATGATGAAGATAAAGCTACTACAGATTATGTTGCTATAAAAGTCATTAATAAGAAAATGCTTGACTCAACTAGTTCCAAAAAAGAAACAAGCAAAATGTCTTCTAGAGAACAAGTACTAAAAGAAATCATGATCCATAAACTTGTATCTCAAAGGCCATCTTTTTCAAATGATAATTTGGAAAGGGAAGATGAACTGAAAAGAGATATTGACTCAGATTCCAATGATGGTTACACTCACATTGTAAGATTTATTGATTTTTATGAAACTGATTCTTACTACTACATCATTCAAGAGCTACTAAGCGGAGGTGAGATTTTCGGTGAAGTTGTCAAGTACACTTATTTTTCTGAAGATCTTTCTAGATTTGTTGTGAAACAATTAGCTTTTGCTATAAAACATTTGCACAGTTTAGGTGTTGTTCATAGAGATATAAAATTAGAGAATTTATTGTTTGAAACAGTACCTATTTTTGAAAGAAATCCTTATAAAAACGATCCTGCTTTAGTATTAAGAAAATCAGATGATCCCAAAAACAAACTTGATGAAGGTATTTTTATTCCAGGTGTTGGTGCAGGTACTATAGGTTTAGTCAAGTTAGCAGATTTTGGTTTATCCAAAAAAGTTGTTAATATAAACAATGCAGATTTGTCTACTCCATGTGGTACAGTAGGTTACACTGCGCCTGAAGTTGTTAAGGATGAAAGATACAGTTTCCAAGTAGATTTGTGGGGTATAGGTTGTGTTTTGTATACGGTACTATGTGGATTTCCACCATTCTATGATGAAAAGATTGATGTTCTGACTGAGAAGATCAGTAAAGGTGAATACACTTACCTAAGACCTTGGTGGGATGAAATATCTGAGGGTGCTAAAAACTGTGTTTCAAGATTATTAGAGATTGATCCATTAAAAAGATATACTATAGATGATTTGTTAGCAGATCCATGGTTTTCAACATATGACTGTCAAACATACTATTCAAGTGAAACTCAAGAGAGATTAGCTTATTTACAAGATAAAGTGTTTGAAAGGAGAAAAAGAAGAATTATCAAAAAGCAAAAGATCAAAGAAGCAGTTAATGCAAGTTCCAATATTGTTGAACCTATAGACGATGACTTTGTATGTAAGATACCAATTAAAGCATCCATTGATACATCAAACACTATGCTGTATTCTCCAGCTGCTGTGGCTATGAGAGATGCTTTTGATATAACTAATGCAGTTCAAAGAATCAAAGAAGAGCACAGAAACTCTCCTGATATAAATAGCAACAACAAGACAATCAATTTTGCTAAGCAAGCTCACAAAAACAATTTGGGTAACAATAATTTAACTAATATATCTGAGGAAACAGAAGATTACTCTAATTATGCTTCAGCAGTTGAGAGTAACCCATTGGATACAAAGTTTTTCCAATTGAAATTAAACTCTTCAACTATTGTCAAAAGACGTCATAACGGATTAGATAAGAAAAATAAGAAACAATCTCCACTTTCAATTTCAACAAGTATAAATGATAACAATACAAACGATGAAAAACAAGGTTCAAAAGATACTGCCAACTCACCCCTAAGGCAGAGTATTTTTTAAACTTTTTTTTTCTCTTTCTAATAATATTTACATAATTTTTTTAATGTAATGAATTTGATAATGTATAGATGTTTTTTTTTTTTCTTATTTGTTTCTTTTTTGTTAATATTATTATTAACATTTTATAATTCATAATATTATTAAATATGATTTTCTATCTTATATATTAATAATAAACAGTAATATTATATCTTGTTCCCTCCTGACCTAAATTACAAATTAGCACGAGGTTTGAATTTTTTCGGTCGTAAAAAATTGTATTTGAAATTTTTC
>LXPE01000001.1:466586-479891 GCA_001664025.1 Hanseniaspora valbyensis NRRL Y-1626
CGAGTTTAAAGATTCTATTATATCAAATTGCTCAGATAATCTCTCAGGAGTTTTTGCTGGTACTTGGGTTCCAAGTGTTGGTGATTTTGATTTTGCATTTTGTTTAACATTTTTAAAGTCATTAATTTTAGCAAAATCTACAGAGACATTTGAAATAATTCTGTTTACATTTTCACAATCATCATTATTAGTGGTAACATCATGAACATGTTTTAAATTCTCTGGTGACAAAAGTATATATTCCGTTTTTCTTTTTGTCTTTTCTTGTTCAACAAAAGTTTGAGGTAATCCTTCTTTATCATTGACGTCTTCTTCAATATTGACTTCTTTTTCATCAACATTGACTTCTTTTTCTTTATTATCTTCCTCCTCCTCATCTTCATCATCATCTAAGTCGTCTAAATCAAGAGAAAGTTTAAAGTCAGAATCCCAAATGGGTTGTTTAGTAGTAGGTATTTTTGCTTCCTTTTCTTTGATTTCCTCTTTAACTTCTTCTTTCTCTTCATCATCATCATCATCGTGGTCAGAAAAAAATCCTTCATCTAAATATAATGGCTGAGAAGATATAGATCTTTTAAAAAGATTCAGTTGAGTTAATCCAGGTCTACTGTTTGAAGCACTCGCAGATATAGATCTAACTGGTAAAGATGGTTTATTGCTACTTTGGTTATATGTTTTTGGCCTTTCATTTATATCATTTTTTGAATTGAAATCTAAGTTGGTAATTGGTTCAAGTCTTGATATTTGCTCATCAATTAAATCACCATTCAGAGGGTTTATATGTTTTTGATCAGATATGGATTTTGAGGATGAGCTAGCCATTGTTCGAAGAGTTCTGCCATTTTGAGTGTTTACCGCATTAGTTTCCAAATCTGAAATGTGAGTTATTGAACTTTTGTTTTCTCTATTTTGTTTTCCCTTTTGTAGTATATCAACTATAGACATTTGCCTTTTAGAATTGTTTTTTTGTAATTTTTTTTTACCTTTTGCAATAAGCAGTTTGGCCTTGCTTTGTTGGTGTTTTTCTGTAGAGTTGTTTTTTACACTTTCTTTCCCAACAGTAGAGTCTTTGATTCTTAACTTTAAAGGTTTTGGTATCATATTGCTTTTATTCTGATTATCCGATTCATTTTCAGAATTTCCTTTCTCATATGATTTTTCTTCATTTTCATTCAGAATTTGTTTTTCAGTTCCAATAAGTTGTTCTGATACAGCTCGTTTTTGTCTTTTCTTTTCAATTTCATTTTCTAACTTATCAGCCTCATTATTAACAACTGCTGAGATAGATCTTTTTTTATTCATCAACTTTGTACCTGTTAAACAATCATGCTTTGGTAAACTACTATTTTCTGTTATATTCAATGGAATTTGTGTAAGAACTTTATATTTACAATCACAACAAAAAAGTTCAACTTTTGATTTCTTATCAAGATCAAAAATGTTCAAACAGAAATGTTTATGAAATTTTTTTACAATAAAATTATACACGTCCAATTGTTTTATAAGTTCGAAAGAAAATCCACCTAATTCATGAGATATTTTCCCCATCAGAGTTAAGATTATAATCAATGAACTTTTAACAGTTTTTTTTTAATACTACAATTATCAGGATGTTTTTCAAAATATATTTTTAGTGATTTGATAAACACTTTTAATTTTTCATTAGCATTTGTTGAAGCTATGAAAGGTTTATAAAAAATGTATTCTGTATCTATATCAACATCTACACAAGATTTACAATAGTAATGACACTGATATCGATCTGAATCATTTTCATTACATTCAGATTGTCCAAATATCTTCAAAAGTTTTTTATCATTCACAAATATTGGGGTTTTATTATTTGAACTTGATTTGTTTTTAGATCGTACTTTACTTTTTTTAACACCCATAGTTTTATAATTACTGAAAAAAGATACTTAAAAATTTTATGTTTTACTTTGACAACAAAATTATTATTCCTTATAACAATTAAATTCAATAATAATAAAGTTGATATATATATATATATATATAAGAGCTAATAACCGATGATCCGTTTATCAATTTATATTTTTTTTTTGGTTCTTTTAATGTATTATTTCAATATAAATATATTTGTATGATTGTTTAATTTTATTTTACATATTTATTGTATGAAAAAAAAAAAGAGAGAAAAAAAAAATTATTCTCTACTAACGCGTGTGTCATGTGACAATTAAGAAATTTTGTAAAAAAGAAAAAAATAACACCATCGTTCAACTTGTCTTTTAAGTAGTAACATTTCTTAAAATGAATTTATAAGTAACTATTATCATTTTTATTTTTTTTCAACTATTTTTATTTTTTATCTTATTTGTTTTAATGATTGTTATTATTATTATATATATATATATATATATATAAATATATGTGATAAAAGAAAAAAAAAAACATAAGAACATTAACATTATTTACTTTTTTTGTTCGTTTGTTTAATTTTGTTAAAAAATTTATATGTAATTATTCTTCGTCACTCTCTTCATCAGCTTCTTCCAACCAAGTCAAAACTGGTTTAACTAATCTTCTTAATTCTTTACATCTCTTCTTGTCAACAAATCTACTGGAACATTTTTTATAGAAAGATAATATGACTTCTTCAGAGATAATATCTTCATTGTATAATAGAATGACAACTTTAGGAAGAAGAGCTTTCTCTTCATAATACTTATTGGAAACAATTCTTTCCAAACCACCTAATAATTGTTCTTCAAAGTTTTCTCTTCCGTTAATCAATTTTATTAAAATAGCTTTGTGTTCAGTAAAGAAAGAAGAAATTAATTCATTCATGCTTTCAATTTCTTCAGCTTCAACTAAAGCTTGAACAATGACAGACATTATCTTGGCATCAGATAATAAATCTAGACTCAAAACTTTTTTATAAATATCAATATCACTTGGATCTTCAGTTTCAATCCATTGACCAAATTCATGTAATTGGGTCAAACTGTCAGATAATGGTTGAGAATTTGCTTGCAATTGTCTTTGTAGAATAGCTTCCTTAGACATATCTAATGCCCAGTTATCAACGTCTTCTAATTCAGTAGTTTTTAGATTTTGTAAATCTTTTTCTAATTGTTCATCGTCAATAGTCAAACCTTCTTCCTCTTCTTCACTATTATCTTCACCTTCACCATTTTCACCATGTTGGTTAGCTAAATCACTGATAGTTTTACCACCACCCTGGATATTTTCAGATGCAGTAGCAGCAGCTCTTCTATGTTTTTTCCCACCTTTATCATCATCATCTCCATTACCGTTATTAGCCATTAAGTTTAAATATTCATCTTGGTTCTTCCAAATGTAAGCAGACAACTTATCACCCATTAAAACAGGGGTTAATTTACCACAAGCTTTACAGTCCTTTAAGATTTCACCAACTTTTTTGGAAGAGGCACCATTGCCTTCGAACTTGAAAGTAGTTTCTGGATTCATACAAGAACCACATAAAACATATTTCTTAATGTAAATGTCTAAACAGTTTTGTAATTTATTTGGATCATGAACACCATTAATCAAATACTTGTCAGTCTTGTAATCTAATTTAGTTTGAGCACCTAATTCAAAACCAAAAAACTTTAAAACATGTTCATTTGGTCTGTTGATAGCTCTGGAGACATCTAACAAATTGGTGATATTGGTTTTGATACCATTACCCTTACCTTCTGTTTTGGCGGTAATGGCAGGCATTTTATATCTGTAAAAGGGATCTTTGTTAGCCCTGTTAATATTCAAAGACATTTTTAAATAAAAAAAAAGTTTGGTTAATTTAATGTATGTATATGCTTGGTTTAGGAAGTTTAATTTCTATTTAGTTAAAAGAAAGTATAGTTTAAAAAACACTTTAATAAATTTTTATTTTATTTTATTTTTTTTTTAACCTAACAAAAAAATTTTCACTCTTCGAACTTTTCTTTTTTCTTTTTTCCTTTTCAGTGTGTGTGTGTTTTTTTTTCTTTAAATTTTTCTTAGTGTTAATTTCTTTTTTTTTTTCCGATTGCTACATGTAGATTTTTTTATTTTTATTTTGGCCTGAGAAAATAAAATATATATATATTGATTAATTAAGTGGTAGTAATATTTTCTTTTTTTGAATTAGAAGGAAATTGTTGGATTACTTAGAATTTTTTTTGGTAGAATTTGTTAAACAAGAAGATATATATATATATATATATATTACTGTTATGATTTTTGCTTTTACATTTAAATTTAAAAATGATTTGTAAAAGATATATTAATGTAATCATTAAAATTGTGTTTCTATATTGATTAAAAAATTGGTTTGAAAACTGCATACGATCACGTGAATTATTGATTTTGAGCATTTTTTTTTTTTAATGCAAATTAGTTTCTTTTACAAGGGTGTGTGTGTGTGTATGTTTAATTTTTTTTTTTAAAAAAAAAATACTCTACATATATTTAATTATTCACAATTATTAAAATTACTAAATATATTACATTAAAAACCAATTTAATATATCAATCTGTATGCTATCTTATTATCATTCTTTGAAAGACAAATATGTCTTTATTTTCACAAGTGGTTACTATAATCAAGTTATTGATGCAAATATATTAAGAGCCTACAACAAAGATCTAACATCATTGTTGAAAATATTTGATTACAATGCTATAGGTACCAATTATTACCAATTAGTTGAATTATTTATTTTAAATGGATTTAAATTATACTCCGTCTCTAAAGAAAAAGAGTTATACTATGAAATCAATAAATATGTTGACGTACTTAAAGATAATTTAAGTGTTGATTCTACTATTTACCAATACTACAACTATTTGAACCAAGGTTATAAATTGGCATTATCAAGTGATAAATTGACTGGTGATGTTATCAATAAATATGAAAAAAACATTGAAGGTGTCTTGGAAAAACTAGAAAAAAGTACAAATAGTGTACAATATTTGAAAATGAATAAACTTTTTATAAACTTCAAAATGAATTTTGGTTCTATGTCTATAAATTCTATAATAATTTTACTTCAATCCTTGGTTGACAAATTTCCTTTAGATATTGAATGTAAATGGATTCTTTACAAATGTTACAGAATTTTGAAAGAAGATTTATACTGTGAGAATATCTTGGAAAATATTATAGTTTTACAACCAGATAACTATTTAGCTTGGATTGAATTAGCTAACTATAAAAAAGACACCAAAAGCCAACTAGAATGTCATTTACAAGTTGTGAAATATTGTAAATACAGTAAAAACTCATGGAAGTTTATTTCAAAAAATAGTGAAAATCCAAAGATTGTTTCATTAAGTGAAAAACAACTAAAGAAAAATTTTATAATCGAAGTATAAATGTATATATATGTATATATATATATATATATATATTAACAATAATAATGAATATATCAAATCAAATATTGTTTATAACTAGTGTCATATATTTACTTTTTTCATCTAATTTAACAAAATCTTCTAATAAATTATGTTCTTTTCCTACGACATCTTCAAAAGCTTTTAATTTTTGAATTCTATTGTTTGCTGGATCTGGAATATTTTCAATCTCATTTAGATTTTTTTCATATTGATCTAATTGTATGTTAATTTTTGTAGGTTTTTTCAAGTTTATGTATGTTCGAAGATCTATAACTCTTGATATCACTTTATCAACTTTCAAAAAAAATCTAGTTAGTATATAACAATACTTGATCTTCTTTTCAGTAGAAGGAATCGCTGTATCTACAATTCTGATTCTTGAATATAATAAAGCTACACCATTATCATTTAATTCATCCTCAAAATGAAGAATGGTACTAAAATGTTTTATAGGGACTCGTAGAGATATTTTGTTAAATGGAATCTTGCTTTCTAATTCTTCTATAGCCGAAACACTGATATCTTTTTCGTTGTTCATAAAAATGACTTTACCTATATAGTTATCTGGTGTATAAGTCCAATCAAAATTAAGCATAGGATCTAAATTGTTCCCATTTTCATTATTGTTATTGTTGCTAGTTTTATGTTTATCCCAATGTTTACTGTTTATAACTTGAATTTCACTATTATGTTCCCTTTTAACAGAATTCAAACAATCTAATGAATTAATTCTATATTCATACAAGTTGTTGTAATTAATTGTAATATTGTTATTGACAAATGTCATCTCGGGTAATTTTAGATTTATATCTTCTTCCAAAGCATCTAGTTCCTTATGTGGTAGTATAGGAGTTTTGTTGGATAAAATAATATTATAATGAGTTTTGTGAACAGTTTTAACTTTTATATTAACATGGTTATTGTTTTTTTTAAGGTTTGTAGTAGTTTTTGGGGTGTATAAATTGTTTCTTTTCTCCAAAACATTTTTGTTAAATGACTCTCTAGCCATTTCAGCCATATCTTTATACTTATTCTCACTAGTTTTAAACATTCTGGTTAATTAGTTTTAAATACGTATATACTTCCAGTTATATTACCAAATGGTATATATAAATAATACTATGTATTTGGTTTATATATTATATGATTATTAATATATATATATATGTTGATAATATATATGTTGATAATATATATGTTGATAAAATATAAGTTTGTAAAATATAAGTTTGTAAAATATATTTTATATCCGATCGTAATTCTCAACAAAAGTCACATGAGAAGTTCAGTGTACATTTGTTTCCCAAATAAAAGGTTAAATAAATAAAGTTTTTTTTTTATTTTTTTATTTTTTTTAGGCAAATGTTAATATTGTAAGTATACATTTATTTTCTTTAAATAATTAATAGTAAATAAATATATATATTAGATAATCTAATTTAGGAAACCAGTAAAAAAATAAATCAATTATATAGCCTCTTATTATGAAATTTAGTGTGTTTCTCAAAAACAAAAAAAACAATTATTATACGTTTTTTACAGTATTCTTATCGTCCTAGTATTTAAATACACTATCTTTAACAACAATGACAGTAGTAGTAGTACTACTACTAGCAGTACTATTTCCACAAAAACCGTTAGTGAAAAAGTTGTTGATAAACAAGACACTATTTATAAAGATACCATTATGCCATTAATGCCTGATCTTGCTAAAAAACAAGAACTAGGGAGACATGCTTGGTATCTCTTCCACACCACTCTTTCGAGATATCCTGATGAACCATCTGAAGCTCAACAAACAAAATTGAAAAACTATATTGAACTTTTTGCTGAATTCTATCCATGTGGTGAATGTTCTTATCATTTCCAACAATTACTTGAGAAAAACCCTATTCAAGTTAAGAGTAGACAAACAGCTGCTATGTGGGGTTGTCATCTACATAATTTAGTAAATGAGCATTTGAAAAAAACCAATCTATGATTGTACAACAATTTTAGAAGATTATGATTGTGGTTGTGGAGAATTTTCCGAATTTAATAAAGATACAGATAGTGGAGATAATAAAAAAATTACAGTTAACAAAGAAGACAAACAACAAGGTTAAAAAAAAAAATTTTTTTAAATTTATCATTATTATTTTTCATATTGAGTGTTATTTTTTTTTTTTTTTGGAATTGTTAACTGTTTTTTTGATTTATATAATTTTTGAAATGAAATTTATGATTTGAGTATTGTTACTTATATATTAAAAATGATTATTGGTGAAGGGAAAAGATGTTTTTTTATAGAATTATTTTCACATAATTGCACAACACCCTTGATCCATTGCATTTGCATTATTACTACTACTGATATTTTGTTGAGAGAATGGTTGTTTTTTAGTATTCAAAGGATTTATTCCTGGTGCAGGATATCCGTATAATGATGGCACTGTATAATCTTTGCCTTGAAACAAGTCATTAGTATAATTGATTATTTGCAATGAAGCATTTGATGATGTTATTCTTTCTCTAAGTAGTTCTTTTTTAAGGTTTTGATTTAGCTCATTGATTCTTTTCAATTTTAAATAGTTGATTTTGTACTTGAGTTGTAAATTGTTATTGGAATTGATAGCAGCATAAGTTTGTTTTTGTTGTTGCACAGACCCCTCCATTTTTAGTGTTTACCAAATTTTAATAAATCAACAATTATACTGTCAGGTTTAATATATAATATGTTATATAAATAAATATTAAACTATTTATATCAAGTATTGGTTTATGTTACAGTATTTAATGCATAATTCTTTATCATTAAAAGCATATTTAAAAAATAAAAATAAAAAAAATCTTAACTGCATTAATATTTATGAATTGCTCATATAAGAACTCTTTTACAAGTATATATATATATATACTTATTTGTGCATGTTTTTTTTTTTAATTGATGCTTTTTGGGGGTATTTAATGATTACTCTTTTAAGATATTAATGAATCTTTTTTTTTTTTTTTTGTATTTTAAAAAAAAATTATAAATATATATTTTACATTTATCTAATCATGTGATATGCTAAAAAAATTAAATTTTTTTTTAAAGTCTTAATGGGGATTTACTTCCTTTATATTTCTTTAAATAGAAAATAATATAAAAAAAAAAGATTAAATGTGTGATGTTTCAAAAAAAAAAAAAAAAAAGAAACCCTGGTTTTATTTTTTAGAACAAAACAAAAAAAAAAATTACATATAAAATTTTAACTCCGATATATTGAAAAACTTTTTTTCTTTTATTTTCAACCGACCAAAAAAAAAAAAAAAAAAAAAATACTAGAACAAAAAATTATTTTAATTTTGTTTTTTTAATACATATCATGATTTAATTTCATTAAAAACAATTAAAAAAGTTTTCTTTTTTAAATCATATTATTGATTTTAAAGAAATAATAATAATAAAAACCCTAACGTTTATTGACAAGAGAAGACGGAAAAAATGGCTTTTTTTTCTTATAGACTACATAAAAAAAAAGATCTCAAAGGCCAACAGCAAGTTTATGCTAGAAAGAGACATTCTTTCGACATGTCTAGACTGTTAGGTGATCCATTTGGTATTACTACACTCACTTTATCAATACTAGCTTGGATTATTGCTATTGTTGGTGGTATATGCTATATTTATATTGGTGGTAGTTCAAGTAGTGATGAAGGTTTCCCAAAATTTACTTGGTGGGGTTTAGGTTACCAAATATTTTTAATTTTCATTTACATACTATTATATTGTTACGATTTGTTAGATCATTATAGAACTTTTATCTGTAGTACAACAGCTATCTCATTTGTATATAACACAAACAGTACCACAAATCTAATCTATTCTAGTGGTAAAACCAAAGCTGCAACATCTGCAGGTTGTATTATTTTAAGTATTATCAACTTTTGTTGGTTGTTATATTTTGGATCAGATAACAGTTCTCCTTTAAACAGATATATTGATTCATTCAGTCTTGATGGACAAAGACCAAGTAATATTGTCTCTGAATACTTACAAGATAGAAGATTGGCTAATATTAAAAGACAGCAAAGGCAACAAGCACAACTAGACAGAATACAAACTTTGCAAAAGAGTATGATAGAGCAAGCTCAAAGTACAGGTTTTGCTCAAACTAATCAACAATCAGCTGGCAGTCGTCAATACATTTCAAATTTGAATGAAACCAGTGAGCCTCCAAAATCTGAAGCTCTTTCTAATCAATTCCACAATCCAATTGATGTTGCTGCTCCATCAACATCTAAATTAACTAATAACCAAAAACAAAACAACGCTACACAACCATCGCAATCTATATCTAATCCTAGAACATCCATATTAACTTATTCAGATACACAGGAAGAAGCCAATTATCCATACAAAGCTGTAGCAATCTATGAATATATTGCTGATGAATCAGATCCATATGAAATATCTTTTGAAGAAGGTGAAGTAATGAGAGTTTCTGATATTGAAGGTAGATGGTGGTCTTGTTTGAAAGGAAACGGTGAAAGAGGTATCGTTCCTTCAAATTATGTTAAATTACTTGATGAATAAATAAATACTGTGTTTTTTTTTTAAAAAAAAAAATAAATATATTTGATAATATTGTAATTCTCCTAACAACTATTTGTTACATATAAAAATAAATAAATAAATATATTTATTTATTATATAATAATAATAATAAAATTATAATTATGTAAAAATATTGATCTTATATATAAAGCAAGGTAATTTAAATCTGTTTTTTTTTCCATTTTTTTAATTGTATATTTATATATATTATTTACTTTGCTCATCATATTTAAAGAAAAAATAGTGTTATTAATAAAAAGGTGACCAACCACAAAATATTACACCTAAATTAACTGTTGATTGAGCATCCCTTAGCAATATCTGTATAACACTTTCTACACTTTGTCTTTCTTCACCACCTTGTAATTTGTCCAAAACTACTTTCAAACATTTAGTACTATGCTGTTCTGCAATACTTTCATCATTCTTAACAGTTTTTTCAATAGTAATAACATGTGACTGGTTGTAATTATTGTTTTCAGATAATTTTTGTCTTTTATTAGTAGAAGAATTATCAATTATTTCAGCCATGTTATCAACACCATAATTGTAGTTTTTAAATTTATCAGTATCAAGCTCTGATTCATCATTCTCATTGTTCTTGAAATATTTCTCATCAGCATTTAATGACCATTTGTATAAAGGATCTAATTTCAAATTCTCCAAAGATAACATAACCTTAGATCTCTCATCTCTAACCATTTTATAAACATCTTCAAAAAATTTATCAACGGTATGATAATGATGATATACCCCTAAAGCATCAGCTATATCTCTTGTAAATCTGAAAGGCACTAATTCAGGAATGCTTAAATGTTTTCCAGCTTCAAAAGTTATTCCAAAATCAATGTGAACTAACTCACCTGTATCACAATTGATCATTATATTAGACATGTGTCTATCCCCTATACCCAATATATAACCAATTATAGAATTAACAGCTAGAGAAGTCACAAATTTTTTTTTAGCAGAATACCAAAGTTCCACCATTGGAAAATTGCTTTTTAAAAATTCACTAAACCTTGGAGTCACTTTTGTTTGAATATTCTCAAACACTTTGGCTCTCTCTTGGTCAGTTTTTCTTGCTTTGAAAGCACTATCCATTGATTTTCTACATTGTGCCAAACTTATCTCATCTTTTTGATGTAAAGGTCTTAAAATATCCGCCAACGACTCACATCCCTTTTTGAACTCTAAAATACCAAAGTTATGCCCCATTGGGAACACTTCATATGTTGCAATACTGTAATTAGTATTTTTAAAGATTGATTTGTTAATCTTGTTCATAGCATTTAGCATGATATAATCTGTTCTTAAATCATCATTTCCTTTAATTAAAACTTTATATGAAAGCCCATTTTGCAAAACAAAGTTAAATATTCTTGGTTTAGAAATACCTGAATTTGATAATGAAATTATTGAATCAGTACCTGCGATAAAATATTGTTCCAAATTTGTATCTTTTTCATATAATTTGTTATCTACAAAATTAATAATAGGTAATAAAATTTGATTTTTACTATTAAAAATGGATAAAACATCAGCTGCTCTTTTGTGAAATACTATGCTACATGTATGGTCATTTTTTATAGAAATGTTTGAAAGTTTATTAATTGCTTTAGAGTTAGCTAATGATTCACTAAACTTACTGAAATTTTGATAGTTTTTAATCAAAATATTAAGTTTATTGTTTTGAATCTGTTTTCTCTCAAATAGAAAAGATATTAATTCAGCTCTTTCTTTTGCTTTTTGATTATTTTCATTAGCATAGTTCTTGTAACTTAATCCTATATGAACTGTAATAGTTGGATATAATTCCAGGCATTTTAATATAATAACAGTCAAAGATTCCTCTAATAATCTTTCAAAAATATTATTTTTACCAGTACCCAATTTAGAAAAAATTGTACTTAACCAAGGAAGTAAAGATGCAGGGTGTTTTTCTACAATTAAATCTACAGAGTTCTTCCATTTTTGTAAACAGCCCTCCCAATTTACAAGCATAGATCTTTTTTTTGCATCAATGTCAGGTGATAAATTAGTTCTTTTACATTTTTCATTAAATGTTTCATATTTGTAAATGGTTTTGAAATAATACTTTTTATCTCTTTGCAATCTTTCTACAATTTCATGAGTGTGGTCATCACCATCAAATAGATCATTTGAAAGGTAATTTATCAACCCAAACCATACTGAAAAAAATCTATCAATCTCTTGATCATACAAACATGTAACATCCTTTGTTATTTCCAAGCTCATTAAATTTAAAAGTTGGGAAGCAATAGTAAGAGTCAAATTTCTATATTCATTTAATGTTTTCAAATCTTCAAAATATCTATCACTCAAGAATTTCAAATTATCACCTAAAATCTTTAAATTTTGTTTTAATGTGTTACTACTCATATCTTTTTTACTATCTTTTTGAATATTATTTTTCAATATTCTAAATTTCTTATTCAAATCAATATAATTTTCAGCCATAATATCTAATTCTTTAAAAGAGTGTTTTTTTTGAAATCTTTCATTAATAAAATTATGATAATATGAAGAGATTTTATCAATTCCATTGTTAAATGCATTTTGAAAAGATGCTGAACTAATAGATTTTTCAAAAATATCATAAAAGTCTACCCAAGCTTCTTTATTGGAACATTTTTTTGATTCCAAAGACCATAAACATTTCTTAATCATCAACTGTAATTTATAATCAAAAGGTAAAGCATCAGATTCATCATCTAATTTCCTCAGCAAAACATTTAACAAGTTCCAACTAGATTGTGTATCACCAGATAACCATCTACAATTAGCATCAATGTATTGTAAAATAAAATTCCAATTACTGTATTCAAAATGTTTGGGATTTTCATGATCATTAATAATTTTAAATAATTTAAGCAATGATTTAATGCAATTGTTTAAATCTTTGGTATCATAATTGAATTTAAAATCTAAAAAGTGTAAATTACAAAGGCTATCTTTTCTTTTTATAAAATTTCCTTCCAAATAATCAGCAGTGCCTTTCTCAACCAAAGTATTGTTATTAAAACTGTTTTTTTTTGTAATTTCAGAAATTAAAAACTTTTGTTCTTCCAAAGCTATTATTGCATTTAATAAATTTTTTGTCATTTTTGTTCCATACCTACTGTTGAATTTAAAAAATTCTTTAATACCATTATTTATTTGCATGAATTTATCAGATTTATACATTGAATCAGGATTTATAGCTCTGAAATAGCTTGGTATAGATAAAAATATATTAAAATTATCAAGACTTGTAACGGTATTTTTATTCAAAACATGCAATCTTTCATCTAACATTCCTGTTATTTGTCTTACAATTTCTTTTTTTGCTACTTTTA
>LXPE01000001.1:491864-504904 GCA_001664025.1 Hanseniaspora valbyensis NRRL Y-1626
ATTAAACAATGGTATATTATTTAATCCCAATATTTTGAAATCCAGTAAAAATTTAGGTCTTTTTTGTTTACCCCTTAAAGGTTCTAAATAGAAATTCTCATCATGTTTAAGAAAACAATTTTTTTGAGATATTGTTTTAAGTTTGTAGTTGCTATTGGTATCTTCATTTTTACCATTAATACTGCTTACATCACTACTAGATATCTCCATATCAGATTCATCTTTGTTGATAGTGTTATTGTTATTAATCTTATTATTGTTATGTTGATATTGTAGAATCTCTTTAGATTTTTGTCTTTTTAGTTTATTAATAGGAAATGTTTTATCTTCTAGAAAACTAGAAGCTCTATTGATTGGCATATGTGAAAAAATAAATAATCTAATAGTAACTATGTTGGTCTTTAACATATATTAATCTATTTTTATAATAGCAAAATCTAAGTAATCATTATTTGTGTCCACTTGCTTTTTTTAAAAAAAAATATATATATAATATATTTAAAAATTATATGATTAATCCGTGACTTAGTCACATGTTTTTGAAAGAAAAAAATTATGAATGGTATTAAAAGTCACCCTTTAAAAAAAAAAAATTGGAAAATTAAGAATTTAAAAAATTCTAGACCTTAAAAAAGAAAAAGAAAAGTCAATTTTTTTGGTAGCGACAAGTTTCGTTGTTTATTTTTTTTTTTTTTTTTATATATGTTATTTTTGTAAAATTTCCTATTTGTCCAGTTGGAATCTTTCTTTGTTTTTGTAACTGACAAAAAAAAAAAAAGAAAACATATATTTTATCAGCAAATCATCGTTTTTAAATTTTTGTTTTTTTTAAAAAAAAATATAAATAAATAGTAAATATTCATCATAACATGTTGAAAATTAAAATAGAAATTTTTTATAATTAATATGTAAAAGTAAAACCAAATATATATATATATATCACAAAACATTATATTAATCTGACAAGTACTTATTTATCTTTTTTTTTTTCTTTATTATATAAAAAAAATTTACTATTACTTGTACATTAATAAATCAAATTGTTTATTTCTTTTTCTTTTCTTATTTTTTTTCCCCCTTCTTAACAATTTATAATCATGAACAACAATGTTAACCCTATTATAGGTTCTGTTGTGAAAGTTATAAATGAATACTTTAAAAGTTTAGATGATGAGATCGATTTGAAATTAAATGATAATATTCAAATCATTCTTGATGATGAAGAGTATAATGATGGTTGGTATTATGGTAGAAACTTAAGAACTAATAATATTGGTCTGTTTCCTAAATGTTTTACTGTTCCTCTTAATGAAACACAAACTGATTTAGACAAAAGGGAAAATATAGATTTAATTGAAAATAACTCCAATATAGAAAATGTAAATATTGATAAATTACCTGAATCCAATAATACTTCTATTCTATCAAATAATAAAGATGATACTACTGATAATGATGATAGAATCAGAAAAACTTCTTTAAATAATACTGTCTATTCAGGTAATGATAGTCATGGAAGTAATATTTCTTTGAGTAGAAACAAAAATATAAGTGGTAGCAGAAGAATTTTATCTCCATTAGCTTTGAATTCTTCTCAATCCTCTATTACAACACCAAAAGGAAATGACATCTATTTTAATAATAACGGTAGTGTTTCTAGAAGCTTTAATAGAACCTTAAGTTCAAATTCTATAAAAACACCAACATCTCCTCAAGATGCCCAAGATGAAGTTTTGATAAAAGAATTAATTAATCAAAGTGATGTTAATAAACTCTCGAGTTCTGCAAAGTATGTTCAAAATTGGGAACCTAAGGATGTTGCTGTTTATTTTTATAACAAAAAAATTGAATTAGACTCAGCTTTGAAATTTTATGATCATAAAATTGACGGTAAAATCTTGTTAGCTTTGGAATTGCAAGACTTGAAAAATGAATTGGATATTCTTTCCTTTGGTACTCGATATAGTATCAACAAAGAAATAGAATATCTAAAACAGATAAATTTACATGGTAAAGATTTTGATAGTGATTATGATGGTTCAAGTTTTAGTCCATCAGTAAGATCTTCTAGAAGATCATCTTTACTATTGCCAGCTGCCACTGTTAGAAAAAACCCTTTACCCCAAACAACAAATGATTCTGTAACATTAGGCAATACTAGCATGGATCGTTCTAATTCTATCAGTAATAGCAGAAAACCTACAACTGGTATCACTGGTGATCAAAATGGCCAATTGACAAGAAATGGAACACAAAATTATAGATCTATAAGTACCAATAAAATCAATTTACAAACACCGACATCCACAACATTCAATAGTAATCCAGTTTTAAGAAGAGCTACAAGCAGTAGTAGTAACATTAAAAAAGTCATTAACAAGGATTTACCTAGTGAATTAAACTTTGAATCTCCAAGAAAAGCTCCAAAACCACCACCTGGTCCATCTCCTGTTAGCAACTCTTTAACCAAATCCCCAGATGTTGGTAATTTCTATAATTCTCCACTACAAAATAACAACAATCATGGTGATAGAATCTATAGTAACTCAAGTAATAATAACAGTGCAAGTAATATGTTGAAAAAATCTACAAGTTTCTTACATAGAAATTTGAGTTTCAAAAGTGGACCAAGCAATAATAGTTCAAGAAATGTTACTCCAAATGTTAATACTAATATGCCAACTTTTCAACAACCAAGTTTAGTAAAAAGTAACAGCAGTTTCAATAATAATAATAATTTAATGAAAACTCCACAAAGAGGAGGTTTGAAAGAAAGCAAATTAGAGACTGAATTTAATTTGACTCCAAAATTGGGTAGCAACAATCAACAATATCCTATATCAGAGCAATCATTTTTTGTTGATAATAATGGTGGATTTGATTCTGTAAATAGTCCTATTTACCAACAACCAAGAAACATTTCTCAAAAGAGATCACAACCTTTTGGTGGAAACATTGATTTCTCTCACCCTCCTGTCAGTAATAGACTACAATCAGATTCTAGAAAGCCATCTTTTGCTTCTAGTGTGAGCAGCGATGCTTCTTTCTCTAAAAAGACTACTGCTGCTTATAATCATAAAAAATCAGAGTCAGGTGGCTCATTTTTGGATCTGTTTAATAGATTAGATTCTATTCAGGTAGGAAGTGGGAAGAGCACACCAACAATTAAACAGCAAAACCAATTTATGCCACCTGGTTCCTCTTATGGTGAAAACTACAGTAGTGCAAGTAATTATAGTAAATCTGGTTCTTTCGCTGATAGAGGCAGTAGTAATTATATGCCATCGGAGAATGGAAGACCAACTTCCAGTATCTATGTTCACAGTAGAACTAACACCAATGGTACTAATTATGTCAATGCCTTTGGACATAGCAGAAAACAAAGTTTTGTACCTGGTGGAGCCACAGCTGGATCATTGACAGAAAATGCAGATACTTCTTTTTCATCTTCAACTGATAATTATAATGTTAATGATACAGGTTTTGTTGGTGGAGAATATGTTGATTTTGATCAAGCAAACTCTATAGAATTTAAGGATTCAGATATAATCAATAAGATTAACAATGCTAATGTATCCATTTCCAAACCACCAACTGCAGCAAGTACTACTTTAGTAGATAACAAAAATGTATCTTCCTCTTCATTATCATCTACCAATAACAATACTGGCAACTCTTCTTCCAAACTGAAAAAATTCCAAACTTCAGCATTCAAAGAAGGTATCAATTCAATTCCATGCAAAGAATCTATGAAGACAGCCAGTATGCATGGTTGGATGGGTAAGAAAAACACAAATGGTGGTATTAAGGGAATAAACACATGGAAGAGACGTTACTTTTTGCTACATGGAACAAGATTATCTTACTATGTCAGTCCAGATGATAACAAGGAAAGAGGACTTATTGATATTACAGGATATTCTGTTGTTCCATGTAATATGTTAAGTGATAACAATACAGATAAACTGATTACATTATTTTCCTCCAGTATGTCTAATAAAAACAAATATTTTTTCAAAATTGTACCACCAAAACCAGGCTCCAAAAAAGGTGTTAATTTCACTCAACAGAAGATATATTATTTTGCAGTAGAGAATCAAGAAAACACAAGAGCATGGATGAATAGTTTATTGAAGGCTACTATCGATTTAGATACATCAGTTCCAATAATATCATCATGTGATACCCCAACTATTTCATTAGATCAAGCTAAAGTAATGTTAGAAAATGCAAGAAAGGAATTGTTGGCAAGAGAAAGAGAAAAAAATCAACATTTACATTTAAGTAATAACACCATTTTAATTCAATCTCCACAAAAACAAGAACAAACTAATCAAGAAAACTTCGACATTAATGATGGTGAGAATGATCACAATGATGATGATGATAATAATAATAATGAATTCAGTGATAATAACAGAGAGTTATCATTAGATCCACTCAAACAGTAATATTATATAATATATATATTTGTCATTTGTTTTTTTTAACAATCAAAATTTTATTTTAAAATATATACTATTAATTTTGATATTAACGTGATCCATATGGTTACATACAAAAAATTTATTCGGAAAATGTAACACGGAGTTTATTAAAATCATCCCTTAATTTTTTTTAATAAAAAATAAATTTTACACAATTTCGGTATTTTCCAGTCCTTTTTTTTTTTTTTTTTGGGTAGGCTGTTTAGCTCTGTGATCGACGAATTGTGTGTACAAAGATTGTTTAAGATTAAAATTTGTATTGGAGAAAAAAAATTTAAAAAAAAAACATTTGTTTGGGTACATCGATTAAAATTATTCATTTTTTGGTTTTTTTTTTAAAAAATAATAATTATTATTGATATATATATATCTTTTTTTTTAACATCTGTATATAATATTATTACAAAAACCAAATTACTTAGAGGTTTTAAATAAAAGTTACTTCAAAAATAAGTAACAAATAATACTAATAATAATGATGATACCAAATAGTAATAATAGTAGTAAGAGTAATACCCCTCTTAGTAAACAAGATGATTTTTTAAACATATTTGAATTCAATAATAATACTACATCTGCAAATGATAACATCAATGGAAATGGTGGCGATGCTACTAATAACAAACCTCTTGTTAAAAAAGAAAACTCTAATGATGACAAATATTTAATGAGTCATATAAGCAGTAATAATAACCTTTCTTTTGCTGCATCTAGTGATAATTTTAATGATCTAAACAAACTTTTGTCAAACACTGTTGGAAATAGTGAATACTTGGATATGCCTCTACCATTAATATTTAATGATAATAGCAACAAATTCACTTCTGAATATCAAACCAATAATGATGATTTTGATTCTCACTCTTTACTATCATACACTACTAATAATTCTTCTATGACAAACAATACTATGACTAATAGTATAAGTAACATCGGAAGAGGGAGGAAATATAGTAGGTTAGGAAGTGTGAAATCCTTTAGATCAACTGCTGCTGATTCTATCGATGATGAAGTGATAAAAGAAAGAAAGAAAAAAATACATAATAATGTTGAAAAAAAGAGAAGAGAATTGATTAAAAATAAAATCCAGGAGATAAATGAATTGTTACCATTATCTGTTATCAAAATTGTTAATGCAAATTATATTAATGAAAATATTATAAGAACAGGGAGACCAAAAAGTGAGCTTGTGGATCCTTTCAGTATTGGAAACAAAGATATCAAAGTAAGAAAAAGAGATATTCTTTGTGGTTCTTTATTGTATATTAATTTTTTAAATAAAATTATTGAAAAAGTCAATAAAAGGACTGATCAGTTTGATAATCTATATGAAGCTTTATTAAAAAGAAAGAATAGTGGTAGTAATAATGCTATCAAAATTCCAAAATCTAGTGTAACTAATGAAAATAAACAAACAAACAGTACAAATATAAAAGAACAGTCCCTAGTGTATATGAACAATGAGGAAAATAAACGCTCTTCTAATTTGTCAAATAATAATTATGGTGATAGTCAATACACCATGAACTCCCATGAAAATATACATGATTTAGATGATTTTGCCAAATTTTTAAAAAGTATTAATGATGTGCCATCACAAACAGTTTCTACCTCAGATATTCAAAATAGCAATAGTATTAATAACAATAATTCAAACAATTATGATACATATGACAATCTATTAAATATGCCAGTTTTTTCAGATGATACTTTAAAAAATTTACTTCTACAAAATAATAACAATGATAATAACGGAGGAAATTCTGAAAATAATTACAATGATAATAATAATAATAACCAAAAAGACTCTTCTACAAATTTAAACGATCCCTTTAATAACTGGATAAACATGTAACAACAATATATTTATTATTATATATAAATTGAAGAAAATTAAATTAGTTATTGATTAAATGAAATCTATAAAAAAAAAAAAAATGTTTTTTTTTTCTGTTTTAATCAATTAAACTTTTAATAAATCATTGTAAATGTTTGTAAGATTTATATCCGAAATAATAGAAAAAATTCAAAGTTTTTTTTTTTTCTTTTTATGTGTTTTTTTTTTTTTTTGAAAAAAGATATCAGCAACGTATAATTATAATTTTAAAAAGAAAAAAAAGTTACCATTATCATATAGATAAAAAAATTTAAAGTATTAAACCAAGTATTACTCTTTTCTTCTTTTAATAAAAAAGCAATATATATATTTAACTTAAATAAATAAAGTTAATACATTAAAAAACATAATATCATATCAAAAGAAATGTTCCCATTGAAACTTTTATCATACTGTAAAGACCAACCTATTGAAGTTGAACTAAAATCAGGCTTTTGTCATGACAACAAACCTATCAAAGGCAAGCTTATAAATTTAGATTCATATATGAATTTGATTGTGTTAAATGAAACTACTAATAAAGAAATATACATTAAAGGCAGATTTATCAAAAGTGTGTGTCTACCTAATTATATAATTAATACTGTAAAATAAACCAATTAATTGTTTTGTTAGATCCTATAAACATAAAATAATAATAATAAATCAGCAATATGTATTGAGTTTTTTATTATTATTGGAATGTTGTTTTTTGGGGGAGGGGTGTTTTTTTTTTGTTTTTTATTATTCGTTGTAAACAGAGGGATCTAATGATATTGCTTTGTGCTTGAAGTTTAAAGAGTTTGGCATATCATCAAGCTTCATGTATATTTGCGAGAGCAAGTAATAAATGTTACAAAAAGTACTACTACTATACTGATATCCCTTAAAGTTTGGTTTTGTATATTCTAACAACAAATTCAAAGCTTCAATATAGTTTTTCTCATGGTATGCTAGATTAGCTAACTTGAAATGACTCAAATTAATATAGTTTTGAATAAATACATTCTGTTTTCCTTCTTTATACAAAGTTAAAACTAATTTATAATATTTTTTAGCCTCTTCTGTCTTTTGTAATTTTTCCAAATTTATACCAACAGTGTTTAAAAGGATAATATTAATTTTATTCAGATGTAATGATTTAATCAAATGAGGTAATGCTTTTTCATAATCACCATTATTTAAATACAATAATCCTAAGGAGTAATATGTCTTGTAAAAATATTTGTTTAAATCTAATGATTTAGAAAATAGTTTAAAAGCAATATCATATTCTTCAATGTTTATGTATTCATTTGCTAATAAGTTATATGTATAATAATATTCCGGATGTTTTTGTATTGCTTTATTTAAAATCTTCAAAGCTTGTTCATTCTCATTCATGCAAGAGTATAGTATTGCCATAGCTATCATGCAAGGTAAGGAACTTGTTTGTCTATTTTCAATCATTGTTTGAACGAAAATGTATAGAGAATTCACATATTTGAAATCAGATGTTATTTTGAAGCTTTGCCACAAATTGACGCTCGCTATAATATAAAGCTCCTTTAAAATATTAACATTATTTGATTTAGGTTCGATATTGTAATATAATTTTTTGGAATAATCAACTTCAAATAACTTTTTAGATAAAACCTCATAAGCTTCATCATAATCAAATAATTCTATAAAGCATTTGTAGATTATAAAATACAAAAAAGTATTTGTATGTGTTTTAGATTCAAATTCATTTTTAGTGTCTAAGAAATCAGCAAGATTGGTTTTAAGAATTCTTATACATTTGAAAAAATCATTTTGAGTGAAACTATCAATTGCTTTATAAATACAGTAAAGTAAGTTCCCAATATCATCTATTGAAACATTTAAAGATAGTTCTTGTAATGCAAAATTTTTGTTTTCCAAATTTGATTTGTTATCTAGATCATAAACGTTTAATTCATTGATTTTGATTACTGATTCCATATTTAATGGATTTAATTTTACTGATTGTTTTAAAAATCTGATAGCTTCTTCATAATTACTCTCTGTATCTAAAAACAAATAAGCTTTCTTTTGACATAACATAGATCTATCAGGAGTACCAAACAATTGTATCCTTTTTATAATTTCATCATTTTCTAAATCTTCAAAATTATTTGGAGTGTAGAAATTGCTATGTAAAGCTTTTTGTCTTTCAGCAAAAATTTTATTACTTTTATTTTTCAATTGTAAATTCCCCAAATATGTATAATACCAGATATATTCATAATAGTCTTTACTTTTTGGACACCAACTTCTATCACAAAACAAGTCATATAACGAATCATATTTACCAATATGGTATAATGATAAGGAGTATATAGCTTTGGCTCTTTCAACTATTTCATCAAAATATTCACTCTTGTTTTGTCTTTTGGAATACTTTGAAAATAATAACTGTGATAGTATTTCCACATTTGTATAGTTCTGTACAGATATATTATTAATAATTTGTGTTTCCAATTGTTTAAATAAAGAAGGTAATTTTTCAATCCCTTCTGCAATAATATAAGAAAGCATTAATTATCAATATAATAACAATAATAAAATTTAGAATATGTATGTATTTAGTCTTATGTCTAAGAGTTTTCTTTATGTTTTACAATTATTATTATTATTTTTATATATATATAAATTAGTTGATAAGAACTTTGTTAAGAGGAGATGAATAAATAAATAAATAAATTAATTAATTACTTATATTTTTTGGCGTTTTTTTTTTTCTTTTTGATTTGTTTGTGTAAATTTTTTGTGGTATTTGGTTCACGTGAATTAATCAGATATAACATTTCTTTAATTTCACTAATCCTTCATTTTTTTTTTTTGTTTTTGTTTAAAATAAAATTTTTAAAAAAAATTTTTTACCTTTTTTCTGTTTCTCTCTCCTCTCTTTGAAATTTTTATGTTTTTTTTTTTTCGTGTTATAATATATATTTTTTTTAATGAACAGCAAATTGTTTAAACTCCATTTTTTTTTCCAAAGTTCAAAAAGATCTTTGATTATAAATTTATATAAAAAAGATGTATAACATAAAACCTTGTCTTAATACATAAATCAATAAATATATATATAAATATGTCTACTGCTGTTCCTCCAGGTGGTACAAGAACTCTACAAAAGAGAGCTGCTAAACAAAAAGCTTTGAAAAATACTGCTGAAAACAACAAAAAATCTCAAAATAAATCATTAACTACATCCCAATTAGATGGTTCTACAAACAATATCTTAAAACTATTTTCTACTGGTAGTTTAAAGAATAGTATTAATGTCAAAAACGAAGGAGATGGTTTCAAGGTTCAACCTGTTGCTATCATTGTTTTGGCTTTAGCCTTTATTTTAACTGTTATAGGTCTACACTTATTAAACAAGTTTGTCATATCTTATTTCTAATTTATAGATAAATATTACCAATAGCTACATTTTAAAATAACAATTATAATAACAACATTTTCCTTTCACACACAAAAAATAAAATAATTAAAATATGTATGTACAGGTTACTCTTTGCTTCGTTTTTGCTAGCTTATAAAGAATATATATATATATAAATAAATGCACAACTTTCCTTTTGTATTTTTGTTTTTTTTTTTTTGTCTCTCTAATATTAGGGGAAATTTTTTTATTTTATCTAATGCATTTTAATAATATATCAATAACAGTAAAGATATCATTATAATTCACTTTGAAAAGGGGTAATTTATTATCTTCTCTCTTTCCTCTCAAAACTGTAAAGTCATCTTTATTTTTAATCTGTTCTTCAATTAATCTTGCCCATTCATTATTTATAATATCACCTCTTATTTCTACTTCAACTATTGGTAATTGGGTATGTTTCCCATTGACTAATACATTTATAGGAATACCAATCGCATTTGAAATTTTACATTTTTCAAATTGTTTAACATCTTTATTTGCATCCACATAATAATCCATTTCAAATTTATTTTCGGAGATTCTTTCAATAAAAGATATCAAAGAATCATCCAATTGATCTTTTTTATAATTGTCAATGATAAAATTAACTTTGTATGGTGCAACATTCACTGGTAAATTACAACCAAAGGAATCTTGTTTTTCATTGATAAGAATTTGTAATATTCTACTTACACCAATTCCATAACAACCCATTTTTACTGATGCTCCATCTTTGTTAAATACCTTAAAGTTGTCTTTGTTTGTGTATCTATCACCTAGATTGAAAATATGTCCTATCTCAATAGATCTTGTAACATTGATAGTCTCTTCATGTCCACATTCTGAGCAATCATATTTATTACTAGAATGCTTACACAAATCAACTTTATCTATATTCATAAATTGATATTTGGAAAACATTTTGAATGGCCAATCAGGTAAATCACCTCTCTTGTTTATTCTCAAATCAATCATTCTAGCAATTGGTAAATTGAACAAATACTCTTGTAAGTCTTCTTGATTATTAACGAAATCGATAATAGTTTGGTTAGATTCAAGTTTGAAAGATTCAGAATCTAATTTATCTCCCAATTCTTCTTCTATCTTTGTTAATGATAAAATTTCATTCTTTGGATAATAAATTGCTATAAGAGTATCCTTCTTAAGATTCCAACATAATTTAAAAGCCAAATCTTTCAAAGTCTTTTCATGATATTTTTCATTTAATTCACCACTAAATTTCTCAATATTAAAGCCTGTATGGCAAGAACTACAACTTAGCAATGTATCTTCTCCCTTTTCATTAATATATTGAAACTCAATAGACTCTTCCCCACCAATATCTCCAGAGTCAGCTTTTGCTAAAGTGACTGGTAATTTTAATTTTTCAAATATATTAATATATTTCTGTTTCATGGTTTTGAAAAAAATTAGATGCATCTTCTGTACTATCATGAAAGGAATAGCAATCATTCATAATAAACTCTTTAGTTCTTACAAGGCCAAATCGAGGTCTTTTTTCATTTCTAAATTTTTTTGTATTTTGATAAAGAACTACTGGTAAAGAATCTTGATTGTTTGGTTTATAAAAATTTTTGAATAAATTAGTAATGTCCTCTTCACATGTTGGATTTAACAATCTTTTACTACCAAGGTCCATAAACTCAAATACTTCATCTTTATTCTTTGGATATCTTGATGTAGTTTGCCAAAGTTTCACTGGAGAACTATTACAAAGTTCAAGTTTTTGAATAGTATAATTAGGATCATATTTTTGAAATTCTTTATCAATAATTTTTGTTATATTATTGATCACTTTCAAACCTAATGGTAAATAATGGTAGTATCCAGTCTTTTGTAAATGAATAAAACCATGGTCTATTAGTAACTGCACTTCATCTTTGTTATTAGTGATTGATACATCATGTTTCTGTTTTTGCTTTGTGACTAGCAAATCTTTGTTTATAAAAAAATGATATAATCTTTTTTGTTGAAATAAATTGGATTTAATATGCAAGCTTAAATGATGTGACATTTTATGTTTAAACATCAGGCAATGGTTACTATAAAAATGAAAATTGTTTTAAGAATAAAAATATTTTAAACTATTATTTTTTTCAAATTTTTTAAACGCAAAAAAAAAAAAAAATTAATATAGCCGTAAAAGTTTATAATAGAAGAAAGATCATATAATATTTTATTTTATTTTTAATTTTAAAAAGGTGATACAAAGAATAATATATATATATATAAGTATTTAAATTTTTAATCACTAGTGACAGCAATACATTCAATTTCTAAATTAGCACCTAATGGTAAAGCACCAACTTGAACACAAGATCTAGCTGGAACAACTTTTAAGACAGAGAAATGTTTAGCATAAGTAGCATTGAATTCTTGGAAATCTTTAATATCAGCCAAGAAAATATTAACTTTAACAACATCTTCTAAAGAAGCATTAGCAGCCTTTAAAATGTTTTTAATGTTGGTGATAACTAATTCAGCTTGTTGGGTGATAGAGTATGATGGCTTTGAGTAGAATTGACCTTCTGGGGTTAATGGAACTTGACCTGAAACATAGATAGTAGTATCACCTTTAGATTTGACGGCAGTGGAGTAAACAGCAGCAGCTTTTGGAGCAAGAGAGGTAACAACAGCTTCTTTCATATTTTATGTGAGTCTTTTATTTATTTATATATATATAATTTAACTTGGTTGCTTGTTTTTTTTTTCTTTATATATTAAAGTAAAAAAAAAAAAAATATTCATACTTTTCATTTAATAAGGAAAAAAAAAAAATTAATTGTATGTTTTTTATTTTCTTTAAAACTGTGATTTACGCTTTTATTTTTCCGATAATTAAAAACTTCACACAATATTTGATTAAAAATATTAAACAACTTATGAGTCATGTGAGAATATCAAGTTTCGCTTCTCAAATCATAAGATCTTGTTCATTTATTTAGTTATTTCTTATTATAAATAAATTTCAATTTATATCTTTATGTATATATTTAATTAATTAATAGTTAATATCTTAAAAACTTTTGAAAGACTACATTGTCACTTACATCTTGGTATTCATAGCCTAAATCATCTAGGAACTTTTGGAATGTCATGTTTTCCTTTGGTGGAACAGAGATACCCACTAGTACTTTACCAGTGTCATCACCATGATTTCTGTAATGGAATAAAGTCAAATTCCAAGTATGGTTCATACCATTCAAGAACTTGGTCAAGCACC